>ML804770.1:291947-304660 GCA_009831015.1 Picea engelmannii
TATAATGTAGATAAGGAGGCATTTAACAGTTTTAAATGCTGGTAGATAGGGTTAGCTGTAGATTAGACAGTTTTCATCTTCCAGGAGGGAAAACGAATATAGGCACCCTCCTTGTGTAATTGATAGATTATTCAGCATTAGCAAGAAGAAGAGCAGAGCAGAGAGCTTGTGAAGAAACTCCATGTACAGACATTGAATTAATAGGAAAGCTTTTATTCAATCCCATGGATGTGTTTAGTCTCTTTGTGTTGTTGGTATTATGCTGTTGCATGCTTGCTTATTTTTATGCTTATCTTCTATATGCTGCATATGTGATTGCATATCAAGTTAGAAACCTGAGAGAATGAGGGAATGAGTTACAATTGTTTCTCTGCTTAAAGTCTAGAGATTCCTGCATAGAGTGCAGTTGAATTTCTCCGCATAGAGTGCGTGAGGAGGCTGAGTAGTTGAACTTTTGTTCTCTTTCGCCCAGAGTCGAGTTGGATTATTCGAACCGTGCAGGTGAGTGCAGGTCGAATTGAAGTCTTAGAACCAAGTCTGAGAGAAGGAGGACCGGACTGCTGTTAGCAGGATTGCGCAGGTCTAGACGACTTCAACGCTTTGAGAGATGTTGGAAGTCGAGCACGGGAAGGACGTGAGAAGTCTCTGAAGGAGTCGGAGAGAATTCAAGTCAGGAAGGATAGTTCCTTGAATTATCGTGGAACAGACCCAGGAGGAGCGTGAATAGAATCGAGCCTTAGGTGCAGGAAGAATTCTCAAGAGAAAGAGAATCAACGGCTGGTGATCCCCATGAAGTTTCGCGAAATCCCGAGAATCGTCCAATCGTGAAGGAGTTACGTGGGAGTTAACTCGTGAGCGCGGGCGAGGAGAATTAAAGTCCATCAGACTTTGGGGTTTCGGCATTCGGGGTTTGACAAGGCGAGGGTCCATCCCTCGTAGAATTGCGAATCGCGATTCCCCGAATCGATCTGCACCGTTGATCTGGACAGGGACACGTGGCACAGGATCCCTGAGGATCGGGGTTCGGCGTTCAGCGTTTCCCGAAGGCAAGAGTTCAACCTCTTTGAAATCATGATCGACGATTTCCCGAATCGATCAGAGCCGTTGATCGGAGAGGGGACACGTGGTACAGGATCCTGAGGAGTCGGCATTCGGGGTTTCGCAAGGACAGTGACCTTGTGCATCAGGAGACGCGAATTCCCGAATCACGATTTCCCAAAAGCACGAGTGGGAGACAGGTGTCAAGGAGTTAGATCTCCCCATGAGATGTTGACATGTGGCATCGGAGGATCGGGGTTCGGGGTCTTACGATACAAAAGACTTTCGACTGGTGAAATCGCGACCTGTGAGTACGCGATATAATCCCAACCGTTGACTTGGGGGACACGCGTCAAGGGATCCCTTGGAGTCGGGGTTCGGTTGTTCGGGATTCGGTGTTTCAGGGTTTTTGACCACGAGGAAATTTTGCATCACGGATTCGCGATCCGCGAAATCCCGAAGAGGACGTGGCAGCGTGGGACACTAAAACTAGTGGAATACAGGTAGCATTGTGTTGGGGATCGGTGCCTCGGCATTCGAGGTTTCTAAAGAGAAAAGGTTGACATCGCCGAGTGCGATACCTCGATAGGGAAATCTCCGATAGAGAGGAATGTTGACCCGTTGACCCTCGGGGATCAGGGTTTTGCTTTGCGTGTGAGTTGTGTTCGCATGAACCGCGAACTCCCGATCTCCGAAAGGGAGATATTTCGAAGGGTTATTGTGGGTGACTCGTGACTCCCAAGGGGAGTTGGAAGATCTTAGATTCTTCGGGCCCGTGATTAAAGAAGGTCATGGTGGGAGCGGCTGCCTGCTGAGGGGCAGGTTGCGTCAGGTGGTATCAGAGCGGGAGTACCTTTGTTTTCTGAAGCAGAGATAGAAGATACACCATGCCGCCTAGAAGAGAAAGGCAGTCACCTGATCGTGAGGACAGGGATGCCTGAAGGAGGGGTAGGCAGGCAGGGAATCCAAAAATGGAGTGTCAAATACGAGATCTCAGGGCGAGACTCGAAGATATAGAGGCCACCCAGAGGCGTGGAGTGGGTGCAGCAGAGTTTAGTGATCCTGAGGTTGAAGAGGAAGTTGGACACGACCAAGAAGAGGTCGCCGCAGAAGATGCCTCGACAGAGAGGTTGATCAGAGCCATTTTGAGGATGAGCTCGAAGACGAAGATGGATATTCCCGCCTATGAGGGAAATCTAAACGTAGAGGAGCTGTTGGATTGGATCCGAGCACCCGACACCTACTTCGACTACGAAGACATCGAAGAGGACAAGAAAGTAAGGCATGCCGTCACGAAGCTGAAGGGACATGCAGCCTTATGGTGGGACGAGCTGCAGGCAGACAGGCGTTCCAAAGGAAAACAGAAGATCAAGAGCTGGGATCGAATGATCGCCAAGATGAAGGAGAAATTCATTCCGAGGGATTACCAGATCACTCTGTTCAGGCACATGTAGAACCTGAGACAGAAGATGATGACGGTGAAAGAATACACCGAGGAATTCTATAGACTCAATATTCGAGCTGGTCATCGGGAGAGTGATGACGAAAATGTGGCAATATATCTGAATGGTCTTAGGTATGACATTCAGGACGAGTTGAGCATGGTTACCGTCTGCACAGTTGAGGATGCGTACCAGATGGCTCTAAAGGCCGAGGAGAAGCTGAACCACAAGAAGGGACAGAGAGGGCGAGGCAGAAGCCAACCTAGAGGCAAAGCAGTTGCCCAAGAAAGAACTCAAAAGCCTAAGGAGGATTGGAAGAGACCTCAGGGAAAGGTTGAAAGAGGTGGAACCTTGCAGCAAAGGCAACAAATTGCTGAGCCGAGGAGACAGCAAACAGGTCAGCAAGGGGGATATGCTGACGCCAACACTTTTCCTCGTACCCGAGGAAGAGGAAGAGGCAGAGGAAGAGTCATCACATGTTTCACGTGTGGTAAAGACGGTCATAAAGCCGTGGACTATCTAGAGAGGAAGATGGATAGAGGAAAAGCTCACGTTGCTGAGGCGCAGAGGCGTGACATGGAGGATGAAGACGCTGGAAGTGGGAAGTCACTGACAGTGCATAAAGTTCTCTTAAAACCCGAGAAAGAGATGGAGGACACAGCGCAAAGATGCCGACTGTTCCGGACGACTTGCAAGACCCAGGGCTGGAAATGCAAGGTCATAGTGGACAGTGGGAGCACAGATAATCTCGTTTCGACCGAGATGGTGGAGAAACTGGAGCTGGAAACGAACAAGCACCCGAGTCCATACAAAGTGACATGGCTGCAGAAAGGACACCAGGTATGTGTTACAAAACAATGCTTGGTAAATTTTAAAATGGGTGAATATAGAGATGAAATCTTGTGTGATGTCATTCCTATGGATGTCTGTCATGTTTTATTGGGGAGACCATGGCAGTATGATAGACATGTGGTTCATGATGGGAGAATGAACACATACACCTTGGAGAAGGATGGGAAATCACATACTCTACTTTTGGGGAAGGATAAGGAAGTGAAGCCAGAAGTGAGTAGTACTATACTTCTCATGAGTGGGAAAGAACTTCTCACAGAGCTGGAGAAGGATGAGGATCGATAGTTCTTTGTTGTCAGGAAGCCGAGAATTGTCCTGACAAGCACAAGAGTGGACGACTTACCAGAGGAGATTCAGGAACTGCTTGGAGAGTTCGCTGATATCATCGTGGACGAACTACCTCGTTCGTTGCCACCGATGAGGAGTGTGAGTCACCACATTGACCTCATACCCGGAGCATTTCCAAATAAGGCAGCATACAGGTTGACACCTCAAGAGAATGAGGAAGTCAAAAGGCAGGTACAGGATCTGCAGGACAAGGGACTAGTGAGAGAGAGTCTGAGTCCGTGTGCTGTTCCGACAGTACTGAGTCCAAAGAAGGATGGAGGCTGGAGGATGTGTACAGACTCTAGGGCGATTAATAAAATCACCATCAGATACAAGTTTCCACTGCCGAGAATGGACGACTTGATGGATTGCCGAAGTGGGGCAAATTACTTCTCCAAGATAGATCTCAAGAGCGGATATCATCAGATCCGGATGAGAGAGGGAGATGAGTGGAAGACAGCATTCAAAACAAACGAGGGTTTGTACGAATGGCTGGTCATGCCGTTTGGGTTGACAAATGTGCCAAGCACTTTTATGAGGCTGATGAATGAAGTCCTGCGGGAATTCATTGGCAAGTTTGTGGTCGTATACTTGGACGACATACTAATTTTCAGCAAGACGAAGGCTGAACACTTGAAGCATTTGGCCATTGTGATGAAAAGACTGCAGCAGGAGAAACTGCTGATCAATTTGAAGAAGTGTTCCTTTATGCAGACAGAACTCATATATCTGGGGTTCGTTATTTCGGCTAACGAATTGAAAATGGATCCTGAGAAGGTGAACGTGATCAGGAATTGGCCATCGCCGAGGAATGTTTTCGAGGTAAGGAGCTTTCGCGGTTTGGCAAGCTTCTACAGGAAGTTCATTCGAAACTTCACTGGAATTAGTGCTGCAATGATGGATACTGTGAAAAAGCGGCATAAAATTTTTCAGTGGACAGTCGAGGCTGAAAGGAGCTTCAACTTGTTGAAGCGAAAGATAACCGAGCAGCCAGTGTTAGTGCTGCCTGATTTTCGGAAGACCTTCCAGGTGAAGTGTGATGCTAGTGGGTATGCTGTTGGAGGGGTCTTAAGTCAGGATGACCGACCTGTTGCATACTACAGCGAGAAGCTGGATGATGCAAAACTGAAGTACTCCACATATGATAAAGAATTCTATGCCATTATCCAGGCACTGAAAAAGTGGAGGCATTATCTCATCCCCAAGGAATTTGTTCTGTACAGTGATAATCATGCGTTACAGTTCGTGAGTCAGCAAGAGAAGCTGAATCAGAAGCATGCAAAGTGGGTGGAATATATGCAGAATTTCACCTTTGTCATAAAGCACATTTCAGGGACTGCTAATAAGGTAGCTGACGCCTTGAGCAGAAAGTGTTTATTGCTGCAGGAGTTCAGGGTCAAGACTTTAGGTTTTGAGAATCTGAAAGATATGTATGTAGGTGACGCAGACTTTGGCGAGGCATATGAGGCAGTCGAGAACCCAGTTCTCAGGGATATGAGTCCGTGGATTGATTACCTGATCCAGGATGGATTGTTGTTCAAAGGCAATCAATTGTGTATTCCAGATTGCTCTATGAGAGAGAATTTGGTAAAAGAAAAGCACAGTGGAGGCTTAGCAGGTCATTTCGGACATGACAAAACATTCGCCAAGCTGGGCGAATCATATTTTTGGCCAGGAATGCGTGCAGATGTGAAGAGATTTGTTGACCGATGCAGAATTTGTCAACACACGAAGGGCAGGAAACAGAACACAGGGTTATATCAGCCGTTACCTATACCCGAAAGGCCATGGGAAGCCATTAGCATGGACTTTGTGTTGGGTTTACCGAGAACACAACGAGGAGTTGATTCCATCTTTGTTATAGTGGACAGATTCTCGAAGATGGCACATTTCATTCCGTGTCATAAGACTAGCGATGCAACCCACATCGCCAATTTATTTTTCAAAGAGATTGTCTGATTGCATGGATTGCCGAGAAGCATAGTCTCGGATCGGGATACTAAGTTCATAGGTCATTTTTGGAGGACACTGTGGAAGAAGTTGGGGACTAACTTAGCTTTCAGTTCTTCTTACCATCCGCAGACAGATGGGCAGACCGAAGTGGTCAATAGGAGCTTAGGGGATCTGTTGAGGAGTCTGGTGACGGAGCATCACACCAGTTGGGATCAAATTCTACCACAGGCAAAGTTTGCGTACAACGATTATGTGAATCGAAGTACATGTAAGAGCCCGTTTCAAATTTTGTATGGGACACAACCGCGAGGAGTATCTGAGCTCAGGGAGTCAGAACAGGCTGAAACCAGCAGCGCGAGAGCTGAGGAATTCACTGAAGCAATGCAAGAACTTCACACACAGGTGAAGCATCGATTGCATAAATCGAACCAGGAATACAAGCGCAGAGCCGATCAGAGGAAAAGACAGCTTCAGTTTGAGGTTGGAGACATGGTTCTGGCGCACTTGAGGAAAGAAAAGGTTCCCAAGGGGAACATACAACAAGCTCAAGATGAAAAAGATCAGGCCATGCAGAGTCCTGAAGAAATTTGGCGAGAATGCATATGAGCTTGAGTTGCCAGAGGGCATCGGGATATCTCTGATTTTCAACATTTCGGATTTATACCCATATAAAGTCGAAGATGCAGGAGCTGGGAGTGTTGAGGAACCAGTCATCCAGTGGCAGAAGCAGTTGCCAATGGCACAGAAACCTGAGATAGAGTGCATACTGGACAAGAGAGTAGGCAGGAAGACCAGGAGGAAACAATATTTTGAATACCTGGTAAAGTGGAAAGATCACCCAGTGGAGGATGCCAGCTGGGAATCAGAGGTAGAAATTCAGAAGCGTGGGCACACTGTGCAGGAGCTCATGGACAGGAGCCCATGAAACCTTTTTGAGCCGAGGAGTATGATCCAGGAGCATCGACGACTCAATCTACGAGACAACGCGTGGAGAAAGAAGAGACAGCTAGACAAGCCAGCGAACTTCAGATTTTGAATTCTACCTTGGTATTGTTGCACCGCTGTTTATCTAAAGGCATTCAAACTGAGTGCATTTGTAATATAATGTAGATAAGGAGGCATTTAACAGTTTTAAATGCTGGTAGATAGGGTTAGCTGTAGATTAGACAGTTTTCATCTACCAGGAGGGAAAACGAATATAGGCACCCTCCTTGTGTAATTGATAGATTATTCAGCATTAGAAAGAAGAAGAGCAGAGCAGAGAGCTTGTGAAGAAACTCCATGTACAAACATTGAATTAATAGGAAAGCTTTTATTCAATCCCATGGATGTGTTTAGTCTCTTTGTGTTGTTGGTATTATGCTGTTGCATGCTTGCTTCTTTTTATGCTTATCTTCTATATGCTGCATATGTGATTGCATATCAAGTTAGAAACCTGAGAGAATGAGGGAATGAGTTACAATTGTTTCTCTGCTTAAAGTCTAGAGATTCCTGCATAGAGTGCAGTTGAATTTCTCCGCATAGAGTGCGTGAGGAGGATGAGTAGTTGAAATTTTGTTCTCTTTCGCCCATAGTCGAGTTGGATTATTCGAACCGTGCAGGTGAGTGCAGGTCGAATTGAAGTCTCAGAACCGAGTCTAAGAGAAGGAGGACCGGACTGCTGTTAGCAGGATTGTGCAGGTCTAGACGACTTCAACGCTTTGAGAGCTGTTGGAAGTCGAGCACGGGAAGGACGTGAGAAGTCTCTGAAGGAGTCAGAGAGAACTCAACTCAGGAAGGATAGTTCCTTGAATTATCGTGGAACAGACCCAGGAGGAGCGTGAATAGAATCGAGCCTTAGGAGCAGGAAGAATTCTCAAGAGAAAGAGAATCGACGGCTGGTGATCCCCGTGAAGTTTCGCGAAATCCCGAGAACTGTCCGATCATGAAGGAGTTACGCGGGAGTTAACTCGTGAGTGCAGGCGAGGAGAATTAAAGTCCATCAGACTTTGGGGTTTCGGCATTCGGTGTTTGACAAGGCGAGGGTCCATCCCTCGTAGAATTGCGAATCGCGATTCCCCGAATCAATCTGCACCGTTGATCTGGACAGGGACACATGGCACAGGATCCCTGAGGATCGGGGTTCGGCGTTCGGCATTTCCCGGAGGCAAGAGTTCAACCTCTTTGAAATCGCGACCAGCGATTTCCCGAATCGATCGAAGCCGTTGATCGGAGAGGGGACACGTGGTACAGGATCCTGAGGAGTCGGCATTCAGGGTTTCTCAAGGACAGTGACCTTGTGCATCAGGAGACGCGAATTCCCGAATCGCGATTTCCCAACAGCACGAGTGGGAGACAGGTGTCAAGGAGTTAGATCTCCCCATGAGATGTTGACAGGTGGCATCGGAGGATCGGGGTTCGGGGTCTCATGATACAAAAGACTTTCGACCGGTGAAATCGCGACCTGTGAGTACGCAATATAATCCCAACCGCTGACTTGGGGGACACGCGTCAAGGGATCCCTTGGAGTCGGGGTTCGGTTGTTCGAGATTCAGTGTTTCGGGGTTTTCGACCACGAGGAAATTTTGCATCACGGATTCGCGATCCGCGAAATCCCGAAGAGGACGTGGCAGCGTGGGACCCGGAAACTAGTGTAATACAGGTAGCATTGTGTCGAGGATCGGTGCCTCGGCATTCGGGGTTTCTAAAGAGAAAAGGTTGACATCGCCGAGTGCGATACCCCGATAGGGAAATCTCCGATAGAGAGGAATGTTGACCTATTGACCCTCGGGGATCGGGGTTTTGCTTTGCGTGTGAATTGTGTTCGCATGAACCGCGAACTCCCGAGTCGCGATATCCCGATCTTCGAAAGGGAGATATTCCGAGGGGTTATTGTGGGTGACTCGTGACTCCCGAGGGGAGTTGGAAGATCTTAGATTCTTCAGGCCCGTGATTAAAGAAGGTCCTGGTGGGAGCGGCTGCCTGCTGAGGGGCAAGTTGCGTCACTTTGTCCCACTAGTCAGTTCATCATCATAGACATGAACAATGATAGTAAGAGGGTGAACTTGATAATAACCGGTTGCATCCATAGTCTCCTTGATCTGCACCTTTTGCGGCCTTTTTCTCCATCTCTGGGAATCATCCTCTTCTTCAGGCACATCATCATCCAGTTTGCTTTCCTCGATGCCTGTAGAAGCACCTGTATCTTTGTTAGCTTGCTGGCGAGCAAATGACTGGGCATCCTTTGTACTTCCCACAATTTAAAGATCAATAGGCTCTTCAAAAGCTTCCTTTTGTGCCAAGAGCTGAGAATATAGAATATAAAGTGGGGTTGGAAGTAGCTCTGCCAACTAGTGTTGCTTTGTACGTTTTGTATGAAGAATCCCTAGTTGTTATTGCACTGGTAACGATGCCTTCTTAAGATCTTTCAAATGTGAAGGAAGACTCAAGATAAAATTCTTACGATTTGCAATAGCTTCTTCAATGATGGTAGTAGTGCTGCTCTGTCCAAGTTCTGGATGCCAAATTGGAAAGGGGTGTCCTCATGTCTATACCAGAAACAGGGCACTAGACACCTTCCAACACACGATTATCATCAATTTCATCACTTGGTTTCTTCTGGAACATCACAGAACTTCAAATCCGAAATATTTTCGTTAAGAAGACAACAAACATAAGTATCATCAAAATGATGCACATCTGTCTCAGGGACAGTGATATCATACATCCAAGATATTTCACATCATTGTAGTCTCCAAGGTGGTATTTGTGGATGCTTTCAGTTTGTTTGTTGCCATTTCTTCCCTTTTCACACTTAGGGTCCCTTTTAGAATGTCCTTCATCACCACTATTAGATGATAGAATTCAGATCCATGCTCACAGAACTAGATCCAAGATTATGAGAAAATAATTTATACATCAAATCTGATCGGTGCCAACAATTTCTGTGACTCACCACACCTCGCCTGCAGTGGTGGCTATCCTCAACACATCGCACACCCACTCCTTGGATCTCAATGCCCCCATTTCATTCTCCCAGACAAGTCCACCGTCTCTCGGATATAAAATTTCACGGCCGAAGGCTGATTACAAAAGATGTGTTGCTCACATACGTTTTTGCCCGCTTCATTCTCTTATTGTGCCTTCTTCCTTGCATGCAATATTGTTGAATTATTGACAGTGGGATTGCTGTTCTTGGGCATTGATATTATTAGGTTTTATGAAGTCCACAAATGAAGTCCTGGGTTGGACAGGATTCCCCATCAAATCTCTGTAACCCACAGCCCCCCCGATTGAAGGGGTGAATCTGTTCATTCTGTGAAGATCGAGTCCATCAAGAATCATGGTGCCAAGGTTGAGAATGCCATGTGGATTTACTTTGACAATCAAAGAGATAACTAGCATTGTAATTAGGGACATTTTGATTGGAGCTAGCAATCGGTGTGTTAGTTGAAAACAGACTCAACAACTACCAGCCAGAATTGGAGTTCAAATATTGATGAAATCTCAACACACAGAGAATATCGGTGACACCCAATCAATCAAGGCGGATATTAAGAAAAAACCATGACTCAACTGACCTGTATGATGAGTTAGCTCCTTCAAACCAGGATTTTGACCATCTCTTTCCACTTTAAACAAAACTGGAACTTCAGTTGCGCACCTCTAGGAGGGAATTTCGGTTGTTTGATGTGTGAGTCATACCTCTGACCTGTTGATTCCTGGAACACACTGATGAGCTCTGACAACCTTCTATCCAATGGAGGGTTCTTGCTTCAGCAATGGGAAAGGCCTTGAAGGGAGCAGCGTCCTTGACACAGCGGCTTGAGGTTTAGGGAACATTGTCTATGAAGGCAGTAGCATGTCTACCATTTTGGATGTCTTGTAGTCACAACCTGTGCTTAAGCTATCATCAGAGTATTTCCATGTCGTAGCTCTCTGTTGGGAGTGAGAACTATGTGCTGACAGAACATATGCACGCCCTGAGTTATTATATAACTGTATATTTTCCATTCTTTCTTGCGTCTCTGTCAACTGAGACTCAAGCACTCTGCAAAGTTGGTCTCCCACCTGTGCTGCTGGAGATCCTTGCACAACATCCCTCCTTATGCCTAAACTTAATTGTGTTCTTGATAGATCACCCCTATCTACAAAAGCTCGGGCCTCAACAATGGAATTTGTGGTGCAGAGCCGATTTCTTTGCCGGTCAACCTCCAGATAGACAGACTGTTGCTCAATACTAATTGCTCCTGAACGTTTAATGTAAATCTCGCTTATCGTGATTTGAATTCTTTGTTGTGAAATAGGGTCCCTGTAGGTGCAGGTTACATTCAACACCTTCATATCATTACAACGACTAATGTTAATAGAGCTCGAAACAGCTGGCAACTTGACATCAATCCGGAAGTCCCTCTCCTCTTAAAAGGCTGATCGACCTCCACACTTTCCTCTTAATCCTTGTCAAAAGATGTAGAAAATCAGTGCAGAAACAAAACAACATCAGCAGTAGCCACGTTGTTTTCTCAGAATTTGTAATTTCACTTCTTGAACATTTGTTTTGACACCTTGTGATGAGCTTCTGAATGAAATGGAGAGTTTTCTCCCACAAATATGAGTGTCCTGCACTTGCAATTTCTTCAACCCTTCAATTAGATTATATCTCCGACTGATCACTTGCATAAAGCGCATAACATTATTGCTCCGCCTTTCATCCACAGTAGGTATAGCAACATCTGAAGAAATTGCAGCAGCTCCTAACTCATGTCCAGGTGCGTCAATATGATAGATGCAAAAATTGTGAAAGAGTAACGAAGCAGCCTCAGAGAAGAAGAACAGTCCTTGAAAGCATGACATGTAGTTCATGGCAACATCTAAATAAGTAACAAGGGCAGGCTTCTCCTGGTCTCCGCATACAAAAACAGAGATTGGCCCATGGCTAGTATGCACCATATGCTAGGTGGACAAGTATCTCTGCTTATTCAACAATACTAAAAATGATCTACGTGCTCATAAGAAGAGCTTATTTTCCTGTTTACTCCTACATCTAAATGCTACAAATACATGTTTCAGGTATATACAAATTTCCAGAAAAATAGTTCAAGCAACAAATTACCTGACCCATCTTTATGTATACAACAAAGAACAGGGAAGGAGAACAAAAAATACCACAAGAGGACTGCAACCGGTTCATGTTTGCTGCTGCAAACCATGATGCCAAACTCTGTAATATATGATTTCAGTGAAGACCATGAGTCCATCCATATAGCAATTGGATCTTGAAATTCATACAAAGCTGGCTGCTCAACATCTGACAGAAAAACATGCATCATAACCTGTTGATCTAATTCTTTCTGCTCCTCTTTACCATTACTCTGTTCATATGTATTGCAATCTGCCTTTGTTTGCAAATCTGAAAAATGTGGGCTGCCCATAACATATGTTGCATCAACACATTCTTGATCATGATTCTCATTTTCTAGCTGAAGATTAAACAGTCCCTGCAAATCTGAAAATGGTAGGTTGTTCTCGTCATCTTCTGCAGATCTGAAACTGTCACTTGTTGTCTTGTTAATTTTCTCAACACTTTTCAAGTTTTCAAAGGAAACAATCTCATCTTCAAGACAACATAAGTCAGTAGATGCATTTGATCCAATAACGAAAGCATCACTATGGTTATCATGATGTGGATTACTAATCTCCTGATCATAATGGATAGTATTCACTTCAGCAACATACTCTTCATGAATATCATTAACCACATCATGCATACATTTCTGATCATCTCTTTGGTGGACAGTTGAAATTTCAGAAGTAACCAAACCGTCATCAACCTTAGAGGAAAAATGATCCTTATGATGGATAACTAAAGAAACTAATTCTTCAGATTGATGAAAATCAAAAATACTATTAATAGGAGAATCTTCAGCTCCTTTATCATCCATTCGTGGTTCATCTTGATGAGAAGGCACAGTATCATGAGGATCATTAGAAAGGTGATGGAGAGATCCTTTCCTCTTTATATCTTCAGCCTTGTTACAACAATTATCAAATAAAAACTCATCTGGAAAGAATTTTTTGCAGCATTGATTGAATGCTTTGTGAAAGTCTTTCAAAGATGAAATA
>ML804771.1:37869-53619 GCA_009831015.1 Picea engelmannii
GCACTAATTGTTAGGAGATACTACGTATCTGGCCAAACAAGCATTAGAAATCAGCGAATGCTGATCATGTTTTTGGTTATAATCATTGGATCCTCAGTTGGGACTGCTATATATTGGGCTAAGAGTAAAGGGTGGATTGGTTATGCAATAACATTGCCTATATTGTTTCTAGGTACATTAGGATTAAGGCTGTTTGTTCCACAGGCTAGAAAGCCAAATCTGTGGGGGGTACCATTGGTACCATGGGTACCAGTTTTTTCCATTGCAGTAAACATGTTTCTATTAGGTTCCATTAACAAGGATTCCTTCGTCAGGTTTGGTATTTGGACTGCCATATTGCTAGTCTATTACTTATTTTTTGGGCTGCATGCATCATATGACACTGCCAAAGCTACTGARACAGAGAGGATGGAGAAGGCTGACAATTTAGGGAAGGCTGATATTGTGGGGGCTGTCTCTGCAGTTGGAGGAGGCCATGAAGCTCCATAACATAGAAATGAGGCCTATGACAACCCGTCAACTGCCATAGTTTTTTCTTCTAGGATAGCTTGTAATGGATATGTCTTTGAAATTTGTCTTAAATTTAAACTATTAGATGTTGATAAAGATTTTAAATTGAGCTTGATTCATTGGGGTCTACATGTAATGACATTCTTAGGTAGATATATGTAAGCAGGAGGGAAATTCATTCAGTGTATGGCAATATTTATGCGGATACCTTTGCAGTTAAAGACTATCCAAATGTTGTAAGTAATTGTTTGAGTTTGTATTTGATAGATGTCAACATTCTTAGGCAGATATATGTAAGCTTGAGGGAAATGCATAGCAATATTTATGTAAACAACTTTGAAGTTAAGATATATCCAAAGGTTTTTGTAAGTAATTGTTTGTGTATATTTGATATCTGTCAAAAGTGGCTAAATGTATTATAAAGGCAAAACTCTTCAAGGATAACCTTTGAATTTATGTCTATATTTTCTCTTTTGTGATTTTCACATATAGTGAATGTTTCATGCAACAATTCCTCTACAAGTAATGATATATACTAGGCATACTACAATCAATTCCTCTACAAGTAATGATATATACTAGGCATACTACAATAAGAGTACACCAAGACACTAAGTGCTTGTCACATTAATGCAATGCAAACTCTCTTTACGAGTAATGATATAAACCAGGCATACTACAATAAGAGTACACCAAGAGTACACCAAGACACTAAGTGCTTGTCACATTAATGCAATACAAACTCTCTTTAGCATAATGAAGAGGGATTTGAAAGTTGCATCTCAAGAAACTAAGTGCATGTCACATTAATGCAATACAAACTCTCTTTAGCATAAGGGAGAGGGATTTGAAAGTTGCATCTCTTCTAAGCGAGAGGGATTTGAAAGTTGCATCTCTTTTAAGCAAGATCAATGTTTTGACAAATTCACCATGGGCAATTCTTCATGGGTAATTCTTCATGGGTAATTTCTATAGATGAGTGTATTTGTAATTTTAAAAATTGCATTAAGAATAATATTATCATAACTAATCATGTCTTGTCTATCTTCATAACTAACCATGTCATGTCTATTATATGGATAATGGTGACTTCAAAAAAATATAATACTTATAACAATTAATAATGACCACTTCAAAAATATATAATACTTATAACAATTAATAGTAATATTATATGTTAATGTCATAGATGTACATTCAATATAAAAAATGCTCCTATATAAAGATAAAAAAGAGATACCCAATTTACAAATAAATAGAAATATTATAAATGTGATATTTATATAGAAATATTGTTACTAGTAGTTTTATTTGTACTTAAATCCATTTTAAATGATTTTTAAAATTTAGAACATCTTTTTCTTATTTCTTATCTATTGGTGGTAAACTTCTTTATAATTATCAATATTTCTTTATGAATTTTTTTATTATTTTATTTAAAAATTTATCTTAATAATAAAAAAATTAAATCTTCCCTCGGATGCGGGTGCCCCCACACTCTACCTAACGATTAACACAAACCTTTCCATCCTGTGTATCAATGGACAAGTGCGCTCTACCTCTCCCTCCCCTCATGTGCATTAATTCACTGCTAACCTCAAAGCGTTGAGCCTTAACTCCACCACCTGCTCAAGCTCGGCTCCCACAAGGCTACATTATATCGGCTCAGTTCACGTGCATGCAGAAGATGAAGGTATTGAACGCCCAAGACTTAAATAATTCTCATTTTGGGAATTGTCATTCCACCTCCCTTGACCAGCTTCGAAACACCCTCACAGTTTGTGGTGACTCTGTTATCTGCAAGCGGTTGTGGCTCACCCTCCTTCTCGTGCACCACAATCTCCAACTCTTGCAAATCCCCCCTCGAAAGTGTGCCACCCCCACCCTGGGAAGAGGAGGTCGTGGATGTTGTGCGTCCTCAACACATCCTCAACCCATCATGGCTAACCAGGAAGGCTACAACCGCTCAGTGCCAAACTCTTCGACAACTACTAGATGACTGGGAGGAAGAACTAATGAGCTCTCTCCCAGCCACTCAATGCACCCCTAGGCATCACAACAACTACTGGGTCGTGGAAAATATCCTTGCTCGCACCCTCCTCCATCTTCCAGGTGTGTTCCTCTTGAGCCCTCTCAACTCACCTCGCTCGCCTCACCCCCCCAACGCCAATCCCCCTCCTTCAGAGGCCCATCCCAACAACTCGACTCCTCCAGAAAATAAAGGTAAGCTTGTGGCAGAGGCTCACAATGGCAAGCAGAGCTCATAGACGACTCCTTTCATCAAAAGCGCAGACCTTCTAGTCAAAGAACCAAGCTCGGATAGCTCCAACTCTTTTAGTGACAGTGACTTCGACGATTGCCCTATTGTGGAAGAAATCCCTCCGAACGGCCCTCCAAATGCTCCCAACAAGAATGTTTAATTCTCGAGCTCGTGTTTATTTACATGTTTCATAGTTTTGTTTAGTCTCAGTTTTCATGACAATTAATACTTTGCCAAACACTTTAATTGTTTTTGTAAACTTGGTTTCCTTCAAAGGGCAAGCAAGCTTGTCAAGTTTTTTTCAACATGGTTTCCCAAATAAGAAGTACCTTAGTTTCCAGGTTGTTTTTGTCAAAATTCTCAAGATGAACATCACACCGTTCACTTTTGATTTTCTTCTTGTATCGACACTGTATTTTTAATAAAATAGTTTCAGAATTTACAAAAAACAAAATAAAAATTAAATCTTATTTTTTTATTTTTATTTTAAAGTCTCTTCAATCTATTTTCCAGATATATAAAATTAAATACCCTTATATAAACTTGTATAACATCTATTAAATTATTGGATAAGATATGTATTTAGAAAATTAACTACCCTTATATAAACTTATATAACATCTATTGGATTTTTAAGATAAACCTTGTACTTTGAGATTAGATGATGTGACTTTCAATAAGTTCTCAATATTTTTTTATCATAACTAATGTTTTATCTATGATATTTAAGGTTACAAATATTTTGTTATCTATATTTGTGGTTTAAATGTAAGTGTTGTTACTTTTTAATTTATTTTATATATTGGTTCACGTTGAAAATTGAATTGTTATCCATATTTGTGGTTTAAATGTAAGTGCTTCACATTGAAAATTGAATTGTTAAAGAAATTTTGATATATTTTTTAATAAGAATTTCAATCTTTTTTCAAAGAATTCTAATGCATTCATCTCCCATGTTGAGTCACGTTATTATCAATCTTTTTGCAAAAAAATTCCAATACACTCATCTTCCATGCTAAGTCACGTTACTATCAAATAGACATGATACAATTTTAATATCAATTTAAAAATACATTCACACATCATTATTAATGGACTTATGCAATTAAACACAAAAATGTTTACAAATGCAAACTGCTCAAGTCATGTTACTATCAAATAGACATGATACAATTCTAATACCAATTTAAAAATACATGTACACATCATTATGAATGAACTTATGCAATTAAACACAAAAACGTTTACAAATGCAAACGACTCAAGTGTACATCACATTTAAATGCATAAACACAAAATAAAACACAACATTGAAATAGTAAATCAATAATGATATGAACACTTATTTTTATAAATGTTTTACATAATTGGTTGTAGACATCGGATGTCTCACCCAATCATAGACTTCACTGCTCCAATTCTTTCAGCAGTAGGTCACCCCCAAGTTGGGGTTATGAGTCCACAAGGACGGACATGATCTTATATGTGTTTACTGTTCACACAAATAACCAAATACCCAGTAAAAAAACAATGACATGACTCCTACAACTATTCCAACCACCCAACTTTCTTCCTCATCAACCTACAGAACCCAAGGGATGAGATTTACTTCTCTGCATTGCAGTTCTTCAGACAATCTCTATCCCCTCCAAGGATTCAACACAAACTGGATAAGAATATCTTAGTTGGGGGCTCCATAAACTCCAACTATAACATGAGTGCTCACAACAACATTTACACATGCTCCTTTGGGTATTTTCTCAACATAAATTCACTTGTATGGATGGCGACCTCATTCTCAACATAATTACCAACTTTAACAAGCTATTTTCAACACCTACTATGGTTGCCTCTCTTTTCTTGATACTCAACTCTATTTTTCCTCTCCTCTTCCAAGTTGTAAAAACTGCCCCCCCTACTCGAATTTCCTTTCTCATGCATGCTTGACTATCACAATTCTAAAAAATGATTGTACTTAGCCCATGCTATCATAACTAGGTGAGATGGTTCTCTCACCCACCTTTTGCATTCATTCAATGATACAATTCCCATCATGAGTGCACTTAGCCCATGTTTCATTAACTAGGTGAGATGACTTCCCCACCAACCTCCTACATACAGTCAATGATTGGTTTCAATAATTCAAAGGATGATTATATGGGAATGACAAGTTACTTTATGGAAATGACATGGGATTCTAGGCATGTGGAGTTTCCCTTTGGACTCCCTTTCAACTCACCCTCTTATGGAATCATAGCCCCCCATAACTTTATTCTTATCTATTTGTAGCCAAAGGTGTATTATATTTTATTACTTTTCAATGTACAAAGTTTACACATTACATCACTTGGCCCTCAACTATTCATCATATTTACAAATATACATTTATAATTTGTGGATCAAAACCGGGGTGTTACATTCCCCTTCTACATTTTGTACCATCCTCAGTGCACATCATTGTACCGGTATATATATTTACTTCACAATACTCAATAATTTCACAGTTGAACAATTCCTATAGTAATTTCAACCGCCCAACTCTCGTTCCCCTCAACCTGGACAACTCAAGGAAGTGTACCCCCCTCTTTGCACTGCAGTCCCTCAAGCTGTCCCACTTCCCTTTCAGGGCTCCATCATAGGTCGGGCATGAAGTCTCCAATTTGGGGCTCCAAGAATTACAACTGCTAAAAATGGAGTCATCGTACATTTATATACAAATGTGCATTCAGATTTCCTAAAAAATATACAAAAAATTGTGGTTACTCCTCTTGCATGGCCTCCTTGTGCTCCCACGTGACATCTTCAGAACCATATCAGGTCCACTAGACCTTTACCAGGCCAATGGATCGGTTCTTGAACATTTAATTTTTGGTCTAGGATGCACACTGCATCCACCTAAAAGTCCCCTTCATGCTCCACTTAGATCACATTCCAATCAATCACGTGGTTAGGATCATACACATACTTCTTCAATAAAGACACATGAAACACATTATGAATTCTCATGGATGCAAACAATGCAAACATGTATGCATCCGGGCCTATTCTCTCTATTATTTCAAATGCCCCACAATATCTTGCTGCCAACTTTAGGCAATTTCACAATTTAGGCAAGCTCCTTTTAGCCTTTACTTTTAGAAACATATGCTCACCTACTATTAATTCCCCATGTGTTCTTATTTTATCAACATATCTCTTTTTACTATCTTGTGCAACCTTTAAATTCTTCCTGATCTTTACCATCTTCTCTTCCATATTTTCCCTCAACAGTTCTGGTCGAGTAATGACTTTGTCTACTAGGTTATCCTAGCTCACTAATGTGTTGCATTTTCTGCCATATGAGGCTTCAAACTGACTCATCTTCAATGATGCATGATACCCATTGTGTCAATGTTTCACATACAATTCAATGCACTTAATTTTATGATCTGGAAATTACTTCCAAATGACTTCAAACAATAAACCCTAGGGTTTTTATCACTGAATAATTTTACACTGAAATTATGACAGAAAATTACAGCGGAAACATAAATATCAAAGAGAAACCATCCATGCATAAGAGACACAAATTTATATTTTGCAAACTTTTCATATTCAAAATTTCTGATGGAAAAAATAGCCCTCTCAGCAAACCACAAAACCAAAAAAAACCGAGGATAAAAAAATCCTCTTGCAAAATTACAAATTCAACAAATTTCCTGAAAATTCCCCAACTTACAAATCTGCTTGAAGCCTGCTGTATGACCTACTGAAATTAGTTGTACAGATTGTACGGATTGTTGACATTGGTAGTACGAACATGTAATCTGCCCAGAAAACTCACACGTGCGACCTGCTTGTACAACCTGCATGTGCAACCTGTTTCTCCCTTGTTGTGGCTATACAAACCTCCACACGTGAGACATTCTTCTCATTGTACATATGTATAGTCTACTCCACATATACAACCTTCTCTCTCCTTTCCTCACACGTGTGGCTTCTCTCCTTGGATGAAAAAAAAAAAAAACAGAATGTCCAAAAACCCTAGGCCAGATTTGAGCAAGTGCAGAAAATCCTTTGCTAAAATTTCCACCCCATCTCCTTGACATAAGTGTTTACTCACTTATGCCATCTCCATAATGTCACAATGATATGTAACAATGATCCTCACATTGCCTCTCCTTTTATATGATTCTAAAGTGAGTTTAGAATCCCTTAACTTACTTTAAGGAACCCTTCACTAAATTCAACATTAAATTAGAATTCATTATTCCTCCATCTGGGTGTGAAGCCCCAACATGTGTCTGTGAAGTCCCAACTCAATATAAAAGGGGTTTTCACTAAAAAAAAATGTGATGTGAGTGCCAATGAATATTCTCACATGCCTGACACCAAGGCCAATGTGAGAATACATGCTCAAACCTACAAAACATCAACACTCCCTCTTAGTAAGGGATGTAATCTCAACCACTCCTAGATTGTCTTTGAAGCAGGAAAAATTCCCCTTCACTAGGGGTTTGCTGAGAATATCTACAGTATGCTCATATGTGGAAATGTACTAGAGCTTCACTGCTCCCTTCTACATCCTATCTCAGATGAATTGGTATATGATCTTAATGTGTTTCGACCTGTCATGAAACACTAGATTATCCAATAGCTTGACACAACTATGATTGTCACAGTGTAATGTTCCCACTTGAATCTTTAGGATTTTTTTCACTAAGTCTGTTGTGTGGTCACTTCATCAAACAATTTTTCATAGTAGTGGTTTATGGTTGTTGTTGATGGGGTATCTTCTTAAACAATTTGGGGCTCATATTGAAACATTTTGGCACACATATATATGTATCAAAACAATAACAATATTGAATAGAATAGTAGAGATAAGATTAACAATAAAACATGGGATAAACTTTATTGTTATTTAACACTGAGTTGGTTGTTACAATCATAAAATAATCCACTAAATTCTTTAGTATTACAACAACAATTAATAAACTACTTTCTGACTTGTTTTTGGAGAAGAATACACAACAACAAATAAATATAAACAAGCCTGGGAAATATGTATGTGCTATAGCAATGGAATGGCAAGGTACAACAATCTAAGTGCAAGATATTCAACTAGACTAGTAGTTTCTCGACCCACAATGGTAACTCGACTTCCAAAGAGAAGAATTTGGCACAGAAATGAATGGCACCCCTTCCAGAACTCGACCTCTTAAGGAATGTGACTTCTCTACTAATATATGCGCCAATAAAGAGATGTATCATGCTTGAGATGAATAACAACACCTTCAGGAAATGCGATGCACCCAACAAGTATTCTACAACCTCCCAAAAGGAGAGATTGACTCCTACACTCATGAAAAATGGCTCACAGCCTCATCTCGACTTCCCTTTACTCAAATCAGCCTCCTCCAAAGAGATTAGACCCAAACTCTAGAATACTTGGCATAACAATGAGGGACTTGATCCAAACACCAACCAACTCCATCGCCACAAGAAAACTTAGCTACAAATATAGAAAATCTCAACCACAAAATATGAAAACTCCACTGCCAAAGAAGATATATTCATCCACATTGAAGCACAATGAAGAAATATTGGAGGATCTCTTGCCAATGGACCAACTAGGGTGGATAGTCTCACCACCAAAACCAATCTCTTAAATATCCTTTAGGGTTTTCGTCCCAATAGTTCGCAAAGCCACAAAGATCTCTCTCAAAGCAATTTTTAGAAAACATCAAGTCAAGAATGGGAGAGGGCTCCCTCTTTTGCCCATTTATTATTTGGTTGATCTTTTTTACCTTTTAATAAGTTTAAGTGACTTTTTATCTTTCCAATAGTCATTTAGGAGCATTTTTAATTACTTACTCAATGTCACCCTTTTAAAAATAATTTAATTCCCACTCCAGTGACAATAATGAATTATTATTTCCCTTTTCTCCCACTGACTATAGCCTACAGAAATTACTTAGGATATTTCGTCAATCCTCCTAAGAGATCATTTGGAAAGGGACATTACAATCCTCCCTTCCTGAGATTGCTTGTCCTCAAGAAATTGCAAATTCAGATGTTGCAAGATTTGATCATTTTCGCATGGGGCATCCTCTGATGGTAAGTCCTTCCATATGACGAGGTACTCTCGAATCACCCTATTCTGTAACTTCCTCTCCCAGGCCTCCAATAGCTCATCATGAACAAATAGTAATTGTCCCTCCTCATCCAACGGAGGTAACTCTACCGAAGTAGTGACATGTTGTCCCAAATCCTTTTTGAGGCAGGAGACATGAAACACATTTTGAATTTTTCTTCCCTTTGGAAACTCCAACTCAGAAGCCACCTCACCAACTCTCTGAATCATGTAGGGTCCATAAAAACGTTTCTTAAGCTTCTATGCTCCACTTTTATTCAAGTAAGACTCTCTGTATGGATGTATCCTCAAGAAGATTGGCTAAGACCTTAATGCACATCCATTACAACCAGTCAACCATCCATACTCTAATCTTTAGTATTTTTTTCACTAAGTCTATTGTGTGGTCATTTCGTCAAACAATTTTTCACAGTAGTGGTTTATGGTTTTTGTTGATGGGGTATCTTCTTAAACAATTTGGGGCTCATGTTGAAATATTTTGGCACACATATATATGTATAAATACAACAACAATATTGAATATAAAAACATACATAAGATTAACAATAGAACATGGGATAAAATTTACTTTTATTTAACACTAAGTTGGTTGTTATAGTTATAAAATAATCCACTAAATGCTTCGATATTACAACAACAATTGATAAACTACTTTCTAACCTATTTTTGGAGAAGAATACACAACAACAAATAAATATGAACATGCCTGGGAAACATGTTTGCACTGTAGCAATGGAATGGAGAGGTACAACAATCCAAGTGCAATATGTTCAACCAGACTGGTAGTTGCTTGACCCACATTGGTAACTCAACTTCCAAAGAGAAGAATATGGCACCAAAATGAATGGTACCCCTTACAGAACTTGGCCTCTTGAGGAATGTGACTTCTCTGCTAATATATTAGCTAGTAAAGAGATGTGTCATGCTTGATATGAATAACATGTCCCTGCCCCAGGAAATGTGATGTGCCTAGCAAGTATTCCACAACCTCCCAAAAGGAGATATCGACTCCTACACTCATGAAAAATGGCTCACAACCTCAGCTCGACTTCTCTTTAATCAAATCGGCCTCCTCCAAAGAGATTCGACCCACACTCTAGAAAACTTGGCCTCACAATGAGGGACTTGACCCAAACACCAACCAACTCCAATACCACAAGAAAAATCAGCTACAAATATAGAAAATCTCAACCACAAACTATGAAAACTTCACTGCCAAAGAAGAAATATTCATCCATGTTGAAGCACAATGAAGAAACCTTGGATGATCTATTCCCAATGGACCTACTAGGGCGTATAGTCTCACCACAGAAACTAATCTGTGAAATCTCCCTTAGGGTTTTTCGTCCCAATAGTTTGCAAAGCCACAAAGAGCTCTCTCAAAGCAATTTTTTGAAAATGTCAATTCAATAATGAGAGAGGGTGCCCTCCTTTACCCTTTTATTCTTCGATTGACCCTTTTTGTGACCTTCTTACCTTTTAATCAGTTTAAGTGACTTTTCATCTTCCCAATAGTTACTTAACAGCCTTTTTAATTACTTACTCAATGTCACCCTTTTAAAACTAATTTAATTCTCGCTCTGGTGACATTAATTAATTATTAATTCCCTTTTCCCCCACTAACTATAGCCTACATGAATTACTTAGTCTATTTCTTCAATTCTCCTGAGAGCTCAATTGGAAAGGGACATTACATGCAATAAATCATCGTAGGATCCAATGATTGAATAGATAACCCTGGAAGGAGCTTGCGAAGCAAAATAGCCTCACAACTCGCCAAACTGGCTGCCATATACTTTGCCTCTACTGAAGTGAGTGCCACATAAATCTGTTTCCTACTGAACCAAGAAACCATTGTTGATCCCAAGCTAAAACAACCACCAGAAGTGCTCTTCCTATAAACAACACTACCTTCTTAATATGAGTCTGAATACCTATGAAACCTCATTCCATCATCCCCAATATATCTTAGAAAAAATTTATTTGTATCTCCTAGGTACCTAAGGACATGCTTCACTGGAGTCTGCTACCCAATGCACCTTCCTCGACTCAACCATAAACTGGATCAAGGTGTTGATAACAAAGAAAATATCCAACCTAGTATTGACCAGATACATAAATGAACCAATCAACTTCATGTACATCATGGGATCCAGTAAATATGAATCTGAATCCCCTAGCGTCTTCAGATTGGTGAGCATAGGTGTATTCAAGGATTTACAGTCCATCATCCCGAACCTCCTCAACATCTCAACTATATACTTCCCCTATTTGAGAAAGATCTTTCCCGACTACTTCCACACCTCTAATCCTAGGAATTAATGCATCAAACCAATGTCCTTCATCTCGAACTCTAAAGCCAAATCCTTCCTGCACTTGGCAATGAGCTCCTCAGCTCCAATGAGGAACAAGTCATAAAAAAACAACACAAATATAAGAGGATCCTTACCAACCTATATGAGATATAGGTTGGGATCTGATTCACTTTTGGTGAATCCCATGCTATGGAAATACCTGTCGATCCTCAAGTACCATGCCCTAGCTTCTTTCTTGAGTTTGTACAAGGCATTCTTCAACCTGCAAACATGAGACTCCCTCCCATGTACCTCAAAGCCCTAAGTTTTCTCTATGTACACCTCCTCCTCAATCACACCATTGAGGAATCTTTTATTTACATCCATTTGATGTATCCTCCACCCCACGACCAAAGAAGGAGAACTAACAACCCTGACAAAAGTATACCTGACGATTGGAGAAAAAGTATCCTCGTATTCCACAACCCCTTTCTAGGAGAAACCTCTCACCATGAACCTTTCCTTATAGTTCTCGATGCTACCATATACAACATGCTTGATCTTATAGATCAACTTGGAAGTCACTAAGACTTCCCTTCTAGTTTCGGAACTATGTACCACATGTCAGTCTTCATGATGGATTGATACTCCTTCATCATGGAATCCTTCCAAACTTGCTAGCCTGATTCATCCTGAAAATTGGAAGGCTCAAAATCAATGATACTACTCATAAGCACTGTATATCTCTAAAACCTCTACGGAGGCCTGCTCTTCCTGAAGGTTCCCCTTGGTGTCGTATGCCCCTCTGCATCTCTCAAAGTATCTTGAATCCATCTAAACCTCATGTCCTCATCACTAGGAGGGTCCACTAGATCCATTGATTCCTCTGAGTCCTCCTCATGGTTTGAAATTTGATCCCCTATAGTGGATGGACCTGTTCTCTCCTCAACCTTCAGAGATTCCTACTCCTCACCATATATTTTGATATCTCAGGACCTCCTGAAAGAAAAATCCTCCTCAAACTTGGCATCCCAACTAACCTCATTGTGGCTTTGTCTTGGAATGTAGATCCGATATGCTTTCGAAGTCTTGTTATATCCCACAAACATGACCTTCCTCCTAGAAGGTTCCAACTTCGTCCTCTTCTCCTTAAGAACATGAATGTAAAATAAACAACCAAAGATCCTCAAATGCCCTATCTCTGGTCTCACTCTTGAGAATGATTCCTCAAGAGTCTTTTCCTCCAAGATCTTATGAGAACTCATGTTCTAAACATAGACTGTCATGTTGCACGCCTATGCCCAAAGAAACAAGGGTAGATCTTGGTCATGTAACATCACCCTGGCAGCCTCCACTATGGTTTGATTCTTCCTTTTCGCAACCCCATTCCACTATGGGTTGAAATGAATTTTCATCTCCCTCTTGATCCCAACATCCTTGCAAAAATCCCTGAACTTATTTGAGGTGTACTCGCCCTTGTTGTCATACCTCAAGACCTTGATCTTATTCCCTTTTGATTCTCCACCAGAAACCTAAATCGACTGAATATCTCATCCTTGGTCTTCATGAAGAAGATCCATGTCCTCCTAGAATGATCATCAATGAAGTTTACAAAACACAAGTAACCACTCAAAGACATAACTGACATCGATCCACACACATCAGAATATATTAGGTCCAATATCTTCTCAGACCTACTAACACTACTTGGAAAAACAACCTTGGCGTTCTTACTAAGTGCACAACCCCTGCATTCTCCCTCGTGCTCTGCTCCAAACTATGGAAGACCTGTAACCATCTTTCTCAATAATAGAAAATGATTATAGTGTAGGTGTCCTAATATCCCATGCCAAAGCTCATATAGAATGTCATTTTCATGTACCAAGGCTTGGGTTGGATGTCTAGCCAACCTATAAAGACTACCATCACGAGCACCAATGACCTCTGCTGAGTCAAAGCTCGATCCTCTTGGCCAAGAAAGAACCTGTCCATCTATGAATTCCACTTCATACCCTAAATCCTCCATAGCTGAGATATAAATTAGGTTCTTCTTCAGTCCCGATACATACAACACATCACTCAGTTTCAGAGACTTCCTAGGCTCCAACTGAAATGAATTTGTCCTAAATCCCTTGATTATATACTTGGTATTATCACCAAGCTCCACCTGCAATCCTAAGTTCTCCTCTGAAAAACTGGTGAGTGACTCCTATGATCCTGTCATATGATGAGAAGCTCCACTATCCACCAACCAAGTCCCCATGGTGTTCTACCAAGATCACAAAATCTTTTGCTATAATAATAAATCTTTTGTCACAAGTATGCAACAACAAAAATATGCAGCTACCCATGTGAAGATCACAAAATCTTTTGCTATAATAATATATCTTTTGTCACAAGTATGCAACAACAAAAATATGCAGCTACCCATGTGTGTCAAGAGATGATTCCCTCTCTTTTTGGAGCCTACACTCTAATACCGTGTCATTTTTTCACGTACAATTCAATGCACTAAATTTCATATCTAGAAATTACTTCCAAGTGACTTCAAATAGTAAACCATAGGGTTGTTATCACTAAATAATTTTACACTGGAATTATGACATAAAATTACAATGAAACCATAAAGATCAAAGAGAAACCATCCATGCATAAGAGACACAAATTTGTATTCTGTAAACTTTTCATATTCATAATTTCTGAGGGAAAAAACAGCCTTCTCATTAACCACAAAACAAACAAAAAATGAGGACTAAACAATCCTCCTGTAAAATTACAGATTCATCAAATTTCTAGAAAAATTCCCCAACTTACAAATCTGATTGTAGCCTATTGTACGACATGATGATGTTATTCATATAGACTGTATGGACTACTAATGTTAGTTGTATCAACCTGCAATCTTCCCATAAAACTCGCACGTACAACTTGTTTCTCCCTTGCTGCGGTTGTACGAACCTCCACACGTGTGATTGTACCTTCACACATATGACCTATTCTGTCACACATGTGACCTTCTTCCTTTTGTACATCTGTATGGTCTGTTCCACTCATGTGGCCTTCTCTCTCCTTTCCTCATACATGTGAACTCACACGTGTGGCTTCTCTCCTTAGCTGGAAAAAATATAAAAAATGGATGTCCAAAATCCCTATGCCAGATTTTCCAAAGTGAAAAAAATCCTTTGTTGAGATTGCCACCTGATCTCCTTGGCACAAGTGTTTACTCACTTATGTCATCTCCATAATGTCACAATGAGATTTCAGAATGATCCTCACATTTCATCTCCTTTTATAGGAGTCTAAAGTGAGTTTAGAATCCCTTAACTTACTTTAAGGATCCCTTCACTAAACTCAACATTAAATTAGAATTTTTTATTCCTCCATGTGGGTGTGAATCCCAAACATGTGGTTGTGAAGACCTAACCAAGCCCCAACTCAATATACAAGGGGTTTTCACCAAAAAAAATTATGTGATGTGAGTGCCAACGAATATTCTCACATGCTCGACACCAAGTCCAATGTGAGAATACCTGCCCAAAGCTACAAAACATCAACACATTGTTATACATAAATTCAACCAAATGAAGATATTCTTTCCACTTGGAAGGCTTTTCAATTACATGCGTTCTTAACATATCTTCAATTATTTGGTTGACCCTCTCCATCTTCCCATTTAACTCTGGATGATATGTCCAAAATTTAAATTTGTCCCGAATCCTTTAAAAAACTATTTCCAAATATTGCCAATGAACTTGGGATCTCTGTAAGATGTGATTTCCTTAAGCACACCATGTAGCCTATAAATTTCTTCCATGTAAATATTTGCAATGTTGTCTTCTTTATGAGTCATCTTGAATAGAATGAAATTTTCATCCTTTGTAAGTTTGTCCACCACTACCATGATGGAATCGTGTACTTGCCTTGTTGTCTTGGGTAGTTTAGAGATGAAATCTATTGTAATTAATTCACATTTCCATTTAGGAATGGGCAATGATTATATGCATCCTACTAGAATTCTATGTTCAACCTTGACCTTCTGACATTTCAATTAGCCACATCTTTATTCAGACTAGGCCAAAAGTACTGACCTCTTACAACTGCAATTATTTTCTAGTACCTTGGATTCCACCATAAGTTACGTTATGCATCTCTCTTTGCACTAAATTTGTAGTGTCCCTAATACGAACTCTTTGTAATTGTACATATAGGCTAGTGAGTCGTTGGTACCATTTATAAATGTAAATGTACTTTTAGGCTGGTGAGTCGTTGGCACCAATTTTTGGTTTTGCACACACCCGAGTAGTGCACGAGGATTGTTATCAAAGAAAGGGTCTTCCCATTTCATAGTGTTGCGCACATCTGTGTAAGTGTGCATGGTTGCACAACAAAGGAATGGTGCGCACATTTCACAGTGTTGTGCGCACTTGGGTAAGTGCACGAGGATTACCTGGAAGTGTGCACAAAGCTGAGTTATATATATATATATATATATATATATATATATATATATATATATATATATATATATATATATATATATATATATATAT
>ML804771.1:89127-105422 GCA_009831015.1 Picea engelmannii
TTATTCACTCTTTGAGTGTGGAATACGGTTAATGACAATTCTTCCATTCTTTCTCTCTTGCTTCTTCTTTCTCAATTTCTCTCTGCAAATGTGTGTGGTATTTTCTAGCTAGATCTATTATGTGCAGGTTCAACACATTTACAGTAAAGAAAGTTGAAGAGAATCCTACATGTTCTGAATACAAAAGAAAGGGACATGTGGAGGCACCGTGTTGGAAGCTACATCCAGATTTGCAACCAAAGAAGTTCCAGGATAAAGGGAAACAAAAGACTGCTACAACAACTCAACAGGATATGGGATTGGATTCAGGAGATGAATCTAAAATCAAAACAATGGGAAGAAAAGGTATATCTATTTCTATTTCTACTTCTTCAGTTCAATCTGCTAAATTGGAGGGTGTTACTAATTAAAAGAAACAAAGTGAGCATTTCCATGTCAGGGTCATAGTGAAGCATACAAAAATTGATACTTTGTTTGACAGTGGATCTCAAGTGAATTTAATCTTTGAATAAATTGTTAAGAAGTTGAGTTTAAAGAACACACCTCATGTGAAACCATATCGATTAGGTTGGGTGTGTGAGGATGCTAAGTTGTAAGTGAAAAAATAGTGTAAAATCAGATTTGAAATTAATTCCAAATTCTTTGATGAGGTTGAATTAGATGTTGTGCCATTTGACATTTGCGACATAGTTTTGGGTAGTCCATATCTATTTGAAAATAAAACTATATTCCGTCGTGAAGAGAGAAAATACCACCTTTTCAAGGACAAGATTTAATATATCATCAGAGCTCACCATACTAAAACTAATATTTCTTCAATGGGCACATGACAAATGAAGCGACTTGTAAGTGCTAGTAAATCTTTTGTTCTCATGATGGTGAAGCAAAAAGAGGAAGATGTATTAGATTCTTTGTTAGGTTGTGATCCAAATCATAAACAAGAACTAGTAAAAATTATTTCTAACTATGATGAGCTATTTCAGGAACCTACAAGTTTTCCTCCTAAGAGGGAGGTTGAATATGAAATTTATTTGCAACAGGATGATCCTCTCCCTAATATTGGTATGTACATGTAATCAGTGATAGAGAATGAAGAGATAAAGAAACAAGTTCAAGAGTTTCTCGATAAAGGAATCATAAGGCTAATTTCCTCTCTATTTGGATCTCTTATTGTAATAAAGAAAGACAGTACATGGAGGATGTGTATTGATTTTCAAGCACTGAAAAATATCACAGTAAAGAACTGATATCCTCTTCCTAGAACTGATGATATATTGGGCCAATTGAGAATTTTTTTCTATTTCACTAAGCTATATTTGAGAAGTGGTTACCATCAGATCATAATTGCGTAAAGTGATGTATGGAAAACTGATTTCAAGAAAAAACATGGATTGTTTGAATGGTTGGTTATGCCATTTGGTTTATGCAATGCACTTGCAACATTTATGAGGGTAATGATGTTGAATTTTAAAGTGAGATGATATTGTATATTATTTTATTATTGTTAAATATGCAAAAGGATCACAACTAAAAGATAGATATCCACAAAAAAACAAGATATATCCTCAGGGAAACCCTCGAGGGGGAGAAAACCCTGCAAAATTTCCTCATTATAGATTCCTCCAACATGTATAATGTCATACAATGCTCTTTCACAAAATCAACACCAAAGAGACCCAAACACAGACCAAGAATAGCATCCTAGATAAGTGTCGACTACTCTCTTGTACTTATGTTCAATTAATAATCAAAATGAATCGATATAACCTTTATTTATACCCCAAAAGACCTAAAAGACACGACTTATCAATAAACCCTTTCACAATGACTTATTAATAAACCCTTTCACAATGAATTATTAATAAACCCTTTCACAATGACTTTTCAAGTCAACCTTCTTGAGGTTATGACTAGTACAATTACAGTTAGGAATAACTTCCAAAATTACATAAAATCTCAACACCCCCTCTTAATGAGGAAGGTATTCTATCTCACATAGACTCTAACACTGTGTCCATCCACACTAGCTCATGACCATTGAGTGTCGGATACATGAATCTATACATCACAAGAAATCCATAGTGACTTCACAACATGCATCAAGGGTCGGTGGGTATCTCTCCAATAGATACAACATGTCATCATGAGACTATCTAGTTTCCCGCAGAAAACTTAGATATCTTATGCACGACATCCAGTACCCTGCGATAACATCTATACCTCATCTCTTCAACATGCATCTAGGGCTGTTGGGTATCTCTCCAATAGATATAACCTGTCATCGTTAAATCCACTACCCTGCGATAACATCTGAATCCATCACTCCCTCTGAAGAGGGACTACATTGAGCTTGAACCTGAAGTACTCGAGCTTCATGTTTGATAATGAATTTGTCAACACATCCGCAACCTGATCATCGGTAGACACATATTGGAGCCTCACTTCTCCCTTCTTCACCATATCCTTGATATAGTGATACCTGGTTTTGATATGCTTTGACCTATCATGAAACACCGAGTTATCTAAAAACTTTATACAACTTTAGTTATCACACAAGATACAGGTGACCTCCATCGCAATATTGAATAATCTAGTCAGCAATTTACGAAGCCACATTTATTTGTGAATTGATACATATGCTACCACATACTCTGCCTTAGTTGTACTGAGTGCTACACATGATTGCCTCTTATTGATCCATGAAATCATACCAGATTCCAAAGTGAAACAACATCCTAATGTACTTTTCTAGTTTTCAACACTACCGGCCCAATCTGAATCCAAATATCCAAGTAGAATGATATCACTGTCTGCAACATACTTGAGCCCATAATCCACTCTACCTTTAAGGTACCTCATCACATGTTTTACTGCAATCAGGTGAAAATGTTTGGGGTCAACCATGTATTGACTCAAGGTGTTCACAAAAAAACATATATCTGGTCATGTATTCGTCAAATACATCAATGATCCAATCATATTCTTGTATAATGTAGCATCCATAACCTATAAAGTTGTATCATCCAACAAATTCATATTTTATTCCATCGATGTAGCCATCGGTTTATTATCCAACATCCTGAACCTCTTTAGGATATCCAAAACATACTTCCCTTGATTCAAAAATCATCAGTTCTCAACCACACCTCTAGTCCCAAGAAGTATTGCATAATACCAAGGTCCTTCATTTCAAACTTAGAGTTCAAGTCCCTCATTTTACGAGAATCCTCTTGCCACAAATTTGTGCACCCTGCTCTTGATTTCAATCCAACTTTTCCCAGGGCCCCATCTTTGCAGCAACAATGTGGATGGTTGATATTATCCCATATGTTGTTGGGTCTTATGGTTCCACTTCCATAATATTTTCTGCTACATGTTTTTCCATCCCCATATTTCCATGGACTCTGTAGGCCATAAGCAAGGTCCTCCATACCATTGTGCCACATTCAAGTGGAATTTCCTTGATTAAGTTCTCTGCATCATCCAGGCATCCAACACGACCAAGAAGGTCCACCATGTAAGCATAATGTTCCACACTCATAATGATACCATAATATTGACTCATAAAGTGAAACTACTCACAACCTTTGTTCACTAGGCCCTCTTAGATGCATGCATATAAAAAAATGACTAAGGTAATAAGGTTTGCCCTAATTCTAGAATGTCTCATCTATTCAAATAGTTTGAATACCTTGGCATATCCATGCATGGCGTATCCTGATAGTATTGAATTTCATGAGGCCAAGTATTTTTTATGCATATTGTCAAACACTTCACGTGCCTTCTATATGCTCCCACATTTTTCATACATGTCTATTAGGGCATTCATCACACATCCATCTACCAAAAATCCATTTCTAATTGCCTTTTCATGGATATCCATACCCTGTTCTGGAGCTGCCAAGTTTTCACATGCATGGAGAACGCGGGACATGGTTTTTGAGTCGGGTTTCACACCTGCTAATTGGATTTGCTGAAAGAGCCTCAGGGAATCCTTGCCATGCCCATTTTATGCAAACCCCTACAATCATGGTTTTCCATGGGAAATCATCTCTATGAGGCATTGCATCAAAAAAATTGTGCGCTCTCTCTATGCTCCCACATTTGGCATACATATCAACAAGGGCACTAATCACAAATACATCAGACTCAAATCCATTTTTAATAATGCAGGCATGAACCTCCTTGCCACATATTTGTTGAGTGAACCAAATTTCTCCTAGTTTATACCTTTCTCCATTATCTTCCACTTTCCCTCTTTTAAGTTGTAAATGAATTTCAATGACAGAGAGGAAGATAAGACGATGAGTTTGCAAAGGAAATTCCCTGCGATGTCATTTCCTACAAACAAATGCCATAAAAAATTTGGAAAGTCAAATGCTCTAGGGGAAACAAGGGGTTGAATGCTAACTAGGTAGATGTCCATCGACCATCCTTAAAACACAAGAACCCATCACTGGAAATAACTAGATCTGGCACCTCTAATTTTTTCACAACACACAATATTGGTGTGGATGTGGATAGGGTTTCCTTCTCTTCCAGACAAAAATAATGTTCATCATCAAAGAATCCTCCACTGTACTCACATATTTTCCAGTGCAAGGAGCGAACAATGAAGTTATGGTGAGTGTGCAGAAGGTAGTCATGATCAATGGAAAAGGAGAGATCTGAGAATAACGAATAGAAATACTTGCATGTCAATCACAGTCTGCATGAATTCTCTACGAAATCCCTTGCTACAACCTCAACTTGTAGTTTTTTGACGATAAAAATCGCAACGAGGATTTTTCCCGCAAAGTATTGCTAAAGCCTATTATTATAAGCTAACGAGATATATAATACTAGTAGGTGGGACCCCCTTTTAGATTGGGAGATCAGATATGGTTCTTGTTTCATGTTTATATTGTTGTTTGACACTACTTATAGGGTTCTACATGATTGATGAAATGTTGATTTTATTGGCGATGGATAATGCCTATTATGTGTTGTTTCTAATTGCTCTAAGCTCTAAATTCCATATTGTGTGAATGGATTATATCCACTGTTATCACATTTCTATTAGTGCCATGATCTGTTACATGTTGCACTTGCACAAAACACATGTTAGTCGTGACAAAAGATAAAATAAATATGGAGCAAATCAAATGGAAAAGGCTATCCTATACTATGCTATGCTATGATACATTATATGCAAATGAATTTAAAAGGATTGTTGTTAGTCCTAGATAACAAGGTTAGTGACTATACGATTTATTGAGTTACATGAAAACATGATTGATATGCGTTATGATATAGTTGGCAATGGTTAAATGTGATATGGGGTGGCGCATTTGACAAGTGATGGATGTTAAGTTCAATGCATAGATTAATTAAGTGGAATAATGGAGGGCTAGCTGGCATGTACTAAAGAATTGAATGAGTGGAGGATGGAGGTGACGTGCATTTACTGCACGCCACTCCATACCTCTCCCAATGGTCGTCACCCTAGCTTGGCTATTTTTCAATTGTGTTCGTTGTGGTTAAGCTCCGATTTTCAGGCAAGCGAAGAGCCACTCGACCAATCTCGTGTTTTTAAGGCTTTTAGTTACAGGTATGTCTTTTTCGCCATCCATGAACCCACTCTGGTTATGAAATAGGTATTGGATTGGTGATGTATGGGTTTGTGCGTTCCTTAAGACTGGAAAATGTGTAAACTTGTGATATTTCTCTTGAATGGATGGTTTGTGTTGTTTTCATTGCAATGATGGTTGAAGTCATGGTTTCATTAATCATTCTAAGTGCTAGAAGCCATGAAGGCTCTCTGTTGTCCTTATTGGTTTTGGTTGAAGGGTTTCATCCAGTCCATATTGGTTGGTTGTCTCCACACATTTCTTGTCACCATACCCAGTCGTTTTACTATTATGGGGTTGTTGGTTTGAACCACCTTGTGTCACTGCATATTGTTTCACCTGGGTATGGGTTCGTTCATGCTATTGATGTTTGCGTAGTGGGCTATGATGGGTATTATGATCAGGGGCTTTCGTAAGGTTGATTTCTATTTCTTGGTTCTGGTTTATCTCAACATTCTTCGGGTTGATTGGGAAAACCACTAGGGTTATACCCTGCATGTTCTCAGTGTTATTACATACCAAAATGAATCCTTTGCTCCTCTGTTCATAGTCTCTCTTATCTCATGAAATTTCACCCTGTCTGTGAAGTTATTGGTGATATGGCCTATGTGTCCATTGTATTGTCTCAAAATTTTCTCACTTGCGGTTGGTGGTCGACTCCAATCTTCTTGTGTTTGTTCCATAGAGCGAACCCTTGATTATTCAATACACAGTGTTAATATATGGAGCCAGTTATATCCTGTTGGTATATTTTTTATTGTTATGAGTTAGTGGGGTATCGCCGACAATGGTTGATTGTTGGCTCATCTCTGTTGATAACATTGGCAGTGGTTTTGGTTATCGGTATCTAGTCACTGTATTGTTTATTATAACAGTTGGGCTGATAGCTCAGCATGGTTAATTGGTTGATTTGAGAAATGGGATTGGATACACGGTCGTTGTCTCTTATGTTGTAACAATTGGATTGTTAACCCAACATTAGCTTATAGTTGATTAAGGCACTGTGATGTTTCGTGCGTGATGCGTTGGTATGTGTGGGTTTTCTACAACATGTTTAAGTTGAAATGGTGGTTGTTGCTACTGTGTGTTTTAATTGCCAATTGAGAGTATTGCAATTTAAAAATCGTGATAGGCTTAGCTTGGTTGTTCACTGCATATGTTTATGGATATCGTTTGGTCACACTATTAGACACGGGCACAAGTTTTTAAACACTATGGTTTTGTTGTAATTTGATCGATTTGAGAAATGGGATTGGGCATACTGTTGTTGCCTCCGCGCATTGGATTGATTGCTCAACGTCATTTTCTGTTTAGATTCATAGTAATTAGACATGTATAGTCACATAAATGCTCTTGCATTTTTTTGAATGGTCTGTGTATCCCACAACATCGTATGAGTTGAAATGGTGATTGTTTTTACTATGTGTTTAAATGGCAAGTCAAGATTATTACAAATTGAAATATTGATTATTGTGTTTGAATTTTCACTATGTATGTTTGATGAATATAATGCATCGTAGCAGAGATAGGAACGGGTTTTGTGATAGTATGGTCTCATTACAATTTAATTGTTAAATGAGATTGAGGGATGAAATCGGGCATGCTTTTGTGTCTATGTTTGATTAAGGAAATAATTCATGGACATTGGTTGATGTTTTGGTGCTGAACATAGTGGAAATAAGTGAATGTGTGTTCATTTGGGAATTGTTTTAAAACATTAAGTGGATAAATGATAAGAAACATAACTCTTCTACAGGTTGTTGTGGAAGGCATATTGTCTTGTTTTGATGACACGATGTTAAATATTTAATTGTGAACAGTGAGAAAGTTAATACACAAAATTGATTGAATTATACACAATAGTTGTTTAATTCATCACAGTACTTATTTGGTTGGTGTTGGATCTTTTACGTTTGATATAGAATGGTTCTATCGATTACTTAATTAATTTTATGAACAATATCCACTCTCTTTTCCTACCATTATTTCACTTTTCACTAATTACAACCCCCTCGCATTCCCATATCAATTTCTCACTCCTTGTTCCTAAAATTTAATTACAGTTAAGAGAATTGTGTATTGTAACGGTTTGAAATCGCAGTTTCTTGGATGGATTACAATGACATGTTCCTTGGTTTACATTACAATTGATTGTGTGTTGTCTGTGAGCAATACCCATGATTCTTTTCCCCCTCATTTTAACGTGTTTTGCTCAATACAAACCCCTCACATATCCGAGAGCCTTTTTTTCACCCCTTGCTCATTGACAACAGTTAAACAATTTGTATGGATTGGATTGCACGAGTCTGATATGTTGCTGAGACAAAATTTATTTCATATTTTAAAAGAGTTGTCATGTATGGTTGATAAAGAAACTATTTACTAATCAATTATGCATACATGAATGAGCTTTTCAAGCAAAAGGTTGAAAACCGAGGCCCACCAGGCCCCTGACAAAGGAAAAGCTGCTACTACCCCTCCCTCACCTTCAAATGATTCTGATAAATATGTTTCCTCTCACATGCATTTGGGGGATGATGGCTCTCATGTGATCAACGAGATTAGGCCTAAAGGCTCCACATAGCCTAAGGCAAATTCAGAGAAATTAAAAGGTGACAACAACAACAAGGGAAAGATTACATCTCAGAGTGCAAAATATGGATTTTAAATTTTATTTTATTTATTGTTGATGACATTTAACTTTAGAAGTTTTGGACGACATGTTTTTTTGGCTATATGAGTATTATATTTTTGAAAATAATTTCAAATATCAATTAGATAAATTGTCAAACATGAATGTGATGATGGGAGTCACAAGGAGGGATGTTTTTGTTTAATTGACTAGTTATGTTATGATTGTTAAGAGCTAAATGGGAGTCACAAGGGGTCCCACCTACTAGGTATTATTTATTTGAAACCCTTATTATGATTTATTACTTTTCCCCCTAACTAAAAAGTTGGTTGAGTTTTTAGTTAACTTAACAAATGAAGTAGTTCAACTACTTCAACCAATTCTAATGTGATTAAAGGCAAAAGGAAAGGGTGGAACACAGGGTATAGAAGGAGAAGAATACTAAGGTTTTCTCTTTGAGTTTGTGTTGAGATAGTTCATTTTTTATTCATTCCTTAATTTATCAAAAACCTAATTCTTTTTTATGATAGCAGGGTTTTATTGTAGACAACAAGATTCAGGGCTAAATTACATCATTCAGACACTTGTTTTTCAGAGGTGTTGATCTATCTTTGATAGTATGTGTAGAATTTTTTGTTTGTGAATTAGTTTTCATGACTAATAAAGGCTATTGTGCAGAGTCAAGTGGGCAGCAATCTGTGGAAAGCTTATCCAACTTTTAGAGTTCAGTTTTTTATTTTCCGTTAGAGGTCCTTTTGTATGTTTCATCGGGGACGTCTAAGTTTGACTTTGGTCAAAAACATCTTCATGGAATTTTGTAAAGAGAATGACTCTTTGATGAATTGGAATGAGATAAAGGATTGCTTTATGTCTCATCTGTCTTGATTATCGACTTGGTGTCTTTACTTCTTTCTCTACATTTATTTCAACAACTGTTATATTCAGAAAATCATATAAATAATGAATTTTCTAGCAAGATTTTATTGATAAAAGGACTAGCCTAAGAACTTGTAATCAATACTTGTGACTTAGGATACTAATTTTGATGGCTATAAACATAGGGTGACATTCCCGCATATTTTTCTTTGGCCAAGCAAAATCTGAAAATGCTTAAGTAAGATCACTTCATATCTTTTCCTCAAAATATTAATKCCCAGGAACATTGGGAAGCTAGATGTAGACAACCTAGAAATCAACAGTAACCTTCTTGTTCCTTCAGTTTTKGAATTACTTCATGTCCTTAGACTCTCATGTTTCTAGAAGAAGAAGAGTCTTATCACCTAAAATTAATCCTATTGGTAAAATAGGAAGAAGGAACGTTGTGTTATCTACCCAACAAAGTGCTCTAAGGAGAACTTTGTCTAATTMATCCAGCTCGTCTTTTTATCCCTCACATATCATCCACAAGATGACATCTAGYGGTGGATCTGGTGGCACTGGAAGTGCTTCATCCTCTCAGTCTTTATCTTCGTCAGTGATTGGTAGCTTATATAGMCATGATATCCTTATCCAATCTACCACAAATCTCACCAAAGTCATTAAAAAGTATGGGCTTTTTCAGTTTGAGGAAGACATCACAACCACACCGTGGCATGTTTCCTCTCTCCTTAACCTAGCACCCACTACTCGTCCACTTCCTAAATTCAAAGAGAATCTCCCTAGGTTTTTGGGAAATAACACTGTCACTACAAATGAACACTTGGTGGAATTTTCTAATCCTTGTTACAAAATAGGAGAAAATGACAATGATGCTTTCATTCGCTTATTCGTCAATTCCTTGGAAGGAGAGGCTACGACCGATTTCTTTGACCTTCCTCCTAAGATTTTGTCTACTTGGGAGGATTTAATCTATTGGTTCAGGTCCACCTATGGGAAATCCAAAAGCCCAGCCAAGAAGTTAAGAGAATACAATAGCATCGCCTATAAAGATGGTGAAACCATCAAGTCCTTCAACTTGTGTTTCACTAAGTTATACAATCAAATCCATGAACTCATTTGACCTTAGAACCAAACCACTTTCATGCATTACTACAATGCATTACCTTACCCCTATCATTGTAGGCTCAAGGAAAAATCCATTGATAACCTTAGTTCTACTCTGCATACTTGTTTAGAGTATGAAGAACAATTTGAAAGGATAGGTCTTCCACAGGGAGAATCGATTAAACAGATAGACATGTCCGCCCTCTTACAACTAGTACAAGATATGAATAATCATATGATAGATTTTGAGTGGAAGGGAACTGTCTCCCCTCTCACCCCTGGAGCTTCATCCTCTTCTGCACCCCCCTTTAGAAATCCGATTGAAAATAATTTTCAGCCTAAAGCTATCTTGCCTCAAAGTTGGTGTAAATTTTACAAGGAACACCACGAGGAAGCCACATGTCAGGTAAAAAAGAGTGCCATGGATAATATCTTTGGTAAAATACTAGAAACTACCATCGATGTCCTATATTTTGCAGATCCAGAAGATGTCATGATCATCAATGCTAGGAACAAATCCTATGCTCCCAAAGGCAAATTTGACCCTCCCCACAATTCTTATAGCCCACGCTCATCCTCACTCACTGCTACTATTCAGGTTCCTACGGTTACTAATAGTCAAGGAACAACCCCCCCTCTCCCCTCTTCCAAGTACAATATCTTGAATCATTTGGCCAACATCAAAGCAGATGCAACCCTTTTGGACATGGTTGTCATCCCTGAACAATAGAGGCATATGAAACAATTCATGGAAGGAAAATATTTCATTATATCCAACCTCTCTGAAGAGGTGAATGAAGAGGATTCATTTGTAAATAAAGTAGGTGTACATAACTTTAGATACCCTATAAAAAATATCCTTTTTTATATTTCTGTAAAGATTACGGATAAGATTGTCCATTGTTGCCTCATTGATGGCAGTTTGGGCCCATGTGTGATGTCAAAGATTATCATGGAAGAGATAGGCTTGTCTTGTACAAATGAAAACACCAGAAGCATGATCTCCTATAATAGTCTACAACAAACGACCATAGGCAAGATTAAAGATGTGACCTTAGTTCTATGTGCACACCCTGAAATAAGGACAACCCTTAGTATTCAGGTAATCAATATGCCGGTAAGAAATTACTCAATCATCTTGGGAAGAGATTGGCAAGCTTTAAGAGGTGGATACCTCTCACTCGATGGAACACATTTATTCATTCCTTGGAATGGTAAGAACATTATAGTCCTTAGAGAGGGAAGGATTTCACCTTACATAGAGAGTGTCCCACAACCTAATGTAAACTATATCGAAGAGGACTTAGGAGTGTATTCCATATTTTTTGAGGAGGATAACATTCCCTTGGAGAAAATTGATTTAGATGATGGTATGTGGCACATGAACTTTAATGGTTCATTCTCTAATGAAGGTAATAGAGATGGCATTATATTGATTTGTCCTGTAGGAAAAATCCATAACTTTTCTTATGGGTTGGAGTTTGCTTGCACGAACAATGTCATTGAATTCCAAGCTTTATTATTAGGCATTGAAAACGCCTATAATCTTGGTTGTGGCCACCTCTCAGTTTTTGGGGATTTTGAGCTTGTTGTGAATCTTGTACGTAAGGTATGATATCCTAGAGACAAGTTGATGAAATGATATACCAAAAATATTTGGGCACTTATCTTGAACCTATTATCTTTCAACATCACTCATGTTAAGAGGGAATTGAATTCAATGGATGATCGATTATCTGTCTTTGCATATTCTCCTAATTGAAAACGTTTGCCTCACAGACCTGATTGTACTTTTCAATCTCTATATCATCCACATATCCCTGAAAATACAGACTCTCGACAGGTTTTCCCTAATGATGAGAGCATTTGTTCTTTCATTCAAAATGAACCTCTTAAGTCCAAGGAAATTATATCCATAGAAGATGACATGATTCCTAAGGGATTGACTCTTCTTGAGAGCTCATTTTCATTGAGTGATGTAGGAAATAAAGAGAAACAAAAAGAAGAGGAGTCAGAAAGGAAGTTGGGTGAAACCATCTCCTTGAACATTGGGACACCCAAGGCTCCAAGGAATGTTAACATAGGTGCCCAATGTTTTGATGAAGAGAAAATGAGGTTTTCCAAGATACTTGGTGAATTTCAAGATGTTTTTGCTTGGTCTTATGAGGATCTTCATGGTTTTGATCCTGGTCTTATACAAAATTCCATCCTAATCAAGAAAGGCATAAAACCAGCTAGGAAAAAACAAAGACTTATCAACCCTGCACTGGAAGCAACTATTCAAAAAGGATTGGAAAAAATCTTGAAGACTGGTATCATCTTTCCAATCAAGTATTCTGAATGGGTTTCAAATTTGATCCCTATTTGGAGAGCCACTAAACATATAATATTTTGAATTGATTTTCTCATAGTTAAGCGGGCTAATATGAAAGGTTATTCTCCTTTCCCTAACACAGAAAATATTTTTCAGCAAGTCACAGGGTCAAAGATGATTCCCTTAATGTTTCTTTTTATGATCAAATCAAGGTAAGAGGGGCAGATGCTTGCAAAACCACTTTAATCGTTGATTGGGATACCGTGACTTATGAACGTATGCTTTCTGGCTTACCTGACACAAGTGCCACTTTTAAAAGACCTATACAAATAACTCTTGATGAATTTATCAGTATTCATATCTATCTTGATGATCTAATTATATACGTTAAAGGGTTGTTAATTACCTCAGAGTTTCAAGTGTTATTTCCAGGTCCCTTCAAAACTTCTTTTGTCCTAGACATTAACTCTTACATTCTAAAGGATTTATAGGAGCAATTGTTTTCCCACAACACTAACGGTTCTCACTTGAAACATTACATGGGACCAACTTGAAAGGTTATAATGTTGTTTGGGTTTTTATATATATTAGTAGTCTAGCTCTGCTCTATTTTTTCCATTGTTCTTCTTATAGTAGTCCTGATGATGAATCCCGATTCGGATTCGAAACGTCGATGACAAAAATGACACCAACTGTGGATTATCCGGCAATTAATCTCGAAACTACTCACCACAGAAATCTGAAAACAACAATTTCAACAATTTTTTGTTGCTTTTATATTTCTGTCATTTTATTTTCTGTTGTTTTGAATTTCGCAATTTTAATTATGTTATGATTTTTATTGATTTTTTTGTCTCTAAGTTGATTCTAGTCAAGAATAAGATGTTGGATCAGTTCTACCATAGTGACACTCCTACAAGACATTGTTAGTCAATAACAATCAAGCTTACACAGTTGTTACGATGTCCCCCTGAAAGCACTTGAATTTGTTATTTGCCTTCACTGTTGTTTTTCAAGGAAATTGGTTATCTCTTGCTTTCGATTTCCATTTCTTCATCCATTTGAGAATTTAAAAGAGCAAGTCCATAGTTTTTTCACCTTGAAGTAAAAGCGAAGATTTTGGTTGAATGATTGTGCACATAGTGGTAAACGCCCTCATACTTAATATTTTTCACGAGTTATTCACAAATTCTCGGTCATTTTTCCATTAAATCCGTTCACTTCCCCCTATTGCATAATCTTCCTGGTTATATCTCCTTGACCTATTGTTCTTGTTCTGCGAAAACATGAGTTCTGAGTTCTAAATCTGTTGAAAACAAATTTCCCTGTGAAGTCACCAGTTTGTTGATGATAAAAATCTCAACGAGGATTTTTGCCCGCAAAGTATTGCTAAATCCTATTATTATAAGCTAACGAGATATATAATGCTAGTAGGTGGGAACCCGACCTTGTAGATTGGGAGATCAGATCAGGTTCTTGTTTCATGTTTATGTTGTTGTTCGACATTGCTTACATGGTTCTACATGATTGATGAAATATTGGTTTTATTGGCGATGGATAATGCCTATTATGCATTGTTTCTAATTGCTCTAAGCTCTAAATTCCATATTGTGTGAATGGATTATATCCATTGTTATCACATTGCTATTAGTGCCATGATCTATTACATGTTGCGCCTGCACAAAACACATGTTAGTCATGAAAAAAGATAAAAGAAATATGGAACAAATCCAATGGAAAAAATGTTATCCTATACTATGCTATGTTATGATAAATTATATGCAAATTAATTTAAAAGGATTGTTGTTAGTCCTAACTAACAAGGTTAGTGGCTATACGATTTATTGAGTTATATGAAAACATGGTTGATATGCATTATGATATAGTTGGCAATGGTTAAATGTGATATGGGGTGGCGCATTTGACAAGTGATGGATGTCAAGTTCGATGCATAGATTAATTTAGCGGATTAATGGAGGGATGGTTGGGGTGTACTTAGGAATTGAATGAGTGGAGGATGGAGGCGACGTGAATTTACTGCACATCACTCCATACCTCTCCCAATGGTCATCACCCTAGCTTGTCTATTTTTCAATTGTGCTCGTTGTGGTTAACCTCTGATTTTCAGGCAAGGGAAGAGCCGCTCGACCAAGCTCACGTTTTTAAGGATTTTGGTTACAGTTATGTCTTTTTCTCCATCCATGAACCCACTCTAGTTATGGAATAGGTATTGGCTTGATGATGTATGGGTCTGTGTATTCCTTAAGACTGGAAACTGTGTAAACTTGTGATATTTCTATGGAATGGATGGTTTGTGTGGTTTTCATTGCAATCATGGTTGAAGGCACAGTTTCAGTAATGATTCTGAGTGCTAGAAGCCATGAAGGCTCTCTTTTGTCCTTATTGGTTTTGGTTGAAGGGTTTCATTTGGTCCAAATTGGTTGGTTGTCTCCACACATTTATTGTCACCATACCCAATCGTTTTACTGCTATGGGGTTGTTTTTTTTAACCACCTTGTGTCACTGCCTATCATTTCACCTGGGTATGGGTTCATTCATGCTATTGATGTTTATGTAGTGGGCTATGATGGCTATTATGCCAAGGGGCTTGCTTAAGGTTCATTTCTATTTCTTGGATCTATTTTATCTCAACATTCTTCGGGTTGATTGGGAAAACCACTAGGCTTATACCCTGCATATTCTTGGTATTATTAAGAACCAAAATGAATCCTTTTCTCCTCTGTTCATAGCCTCTCCTATCTTGTGAACTATCACCATGTCTGCGAAGTTATTGGTGATATGGCCTATGTGTCCACCGTATTGTCTCAAAATTTTCTCACCTGCAGTTGGTGGTCGAATCCAATATTCTTGTATTGATTCCATAGAGCGAACACTTGATTATTCAATACCCAGTGTTAATATATGGAGCCAGTTATATCATGTCAGTATATTGTTGAATTTTATGAGTTAGTGGGGTATCGCCAACAATGGTTGATTGTTGGATCATCTCTGTTGATAACGTTGACAATGGTTTTGATTATTGGTATCTAGTCACTGTATTTTTTATTATAACAATCAGGTCGATAACTCAACATGGTTAATTGGTTGATTTGAGAAATGGGATTGGATACACAGTCGTTGTCTCTTATGTTGTAACAATTGGACTATCAACCCAACATTAGCTTATAGTTGATTAAGGAAAATCGATGTTTCATGCGTGATGCGTTGGTATGTGTGGGTTTTCTACATCATGTTTAAGTTGAAATGGTGGTTGTTTCTACTGTGTGTTTTAATTTCTAAACGGGAGTATTGCAATTTAAAAATTGTGATAGTCATAGCTTGGTTGTTCACTGCATATGTTTATGGATATTGTTTGGTCACACCATTAGAGATAGGCACGGGTTTTTAAACAATATGGTTTTGTTTAATTTGATCAATTTGAGAAATGGGATTGGGCATACTATTGTTGCCTCCTCATATTGGATTGATATCTCAACATCGTTTGATGTTTAGATTCAGAGTAATTAGAAATGTACAGTCACATAAATGCTCTTGCGTTTTTTTGAATGGTCTATGTATCCCACAACATCGTATGAGTTGAAATGGTGATTGTTGTTACTATGTGTTTAAATGGAAAGTTAGGATTATTGCAAATTGAAATATTGATGATTGTGTTCGACTGTCCACTGTGTATGTTTGATGAATATCATGCATCGTAGAATAGATAGGCATGGGTTGATCCAGGTGGATATCGGGG
>ML804771.1:134088-145539 GCA_009831015.1 Picea engelmannii
CACCTTAAAAATAATAAATAGTAAATGAATACAGTCCACTTCGAGGGGGAAACCTACTTTTACAATATATCCAATTCAGAATACAATATGAGATGAGATAACATGATCCTAATACTAGGTCTCCTTGGTGTGTGTGTGTGTGTGTATAAGACAAAGGGTACAATTATAATGAAAGGGTGTAATGAAGGGTTCTAGTCGACATAAAAATATAACACTAGAATTGTAATAATTCAATATCTAGAGCTTAATAAGGTGTTTTATACATAACATGGGGATTTTTCTAGGGCTTAACAACCTCATGTCCAATATTTCATATCTAATTCTAAAATTTGTACCTGAAATAGTATAGTTCATCTTATTTCAAAAGAATGCATTGGATGGATGCCCGAAAATTGAGAGGGAAGAACACTTCCAAAGGTGAAAGGTGAACCAAGATCAAATATATATGGTTTTCGGTGAAATCTATGTCAGTAGGAGTATGCATATAATATAGCCCTAGGTAGAGCATGAGATAGGTTGGTACTTGACCAACTCATGCCCACACCCTGAGTTTGAGACTAGTTTTAGGACTAGTAAAATAAACCTAATTTACATAGTTTATATCTCATAAAGTAAAAAAAATCCAAACCTTGAAGTATTTACCACAAGTACTTCGTTAGTTCGCCTTAGGATCTATTTTCGCAAGAGTTGGTTCTAGGTTGTAATAGAGCCAAGCCTTAGCACATTTTAAATGAAATATTTTTTATTGATTGATCAGTCATAGGAGGCTTCTAGAACTAGGTCTGAAACATGCCTTTCACTCATTTATAGATCAGAAATGAAGAGGCATGACCTCATCTGCTAAATTCATTTCAAAATCATGAGGATGGATAGAAGATAGGGGATGAACAAAACTGAAAGAAAAATCCAGGTATCTAATTCTAATAAATCTTGTCTTCCTTTCAATAGAATAAATAACACCAAACTTCAAATATCTGAACACAGGTCTTGTCTCACTCATAACAAGACAAAGTAAAATCTATGAACAAATAAAACTTGTAAATAAAGAAAAACACTTAAGATGCAGGTCTTGTTCTACTCACAGCAAAACAGAGGAAAAACTACACTTTAAGGAATTCTTTAAATTATCTATAGAAGAAGTATCACTAAATTGTAACCATTACAAGCTGAATTAATGAATGGAAGGAAGAAAGAGAAGTAATGAAAACTTCATAAACAACAACGTAGGGAGAAGATAGAATTAGACAATGACAAGGTGTAGAATCTCTTGGCATTCTATTCTATATTTTATGAAAAGGAATGCATTACAAACCCAACCTCCAAAAGGTCCTCGGGTTGTCCCGCCCCCCACACACACACCTTTTTTCTCTTCAAGAAGATACAATAATATAAGTCTTTTACCCCCTTTCAAATAACTGAAAAACAATTCGAATTACAAAATAAATGAACAGGTATCTCATGTAGGTATTGAGGTAGAAATCCTCCCTAGGAGATCGAATTTCCTCCCAAAAGATAACAACAGTTACCATCAATTTCAGAAACTTTATGCCATAGGAAATGGGCCAAACTGCTGAAAAATGGGGTTGTGGTTATTTTTTTGTATCTCTCGAATATTGATAGTTGTGTATAAACTGAAAGAGGATTTTGTGAATCTATTTGTTCTAAGAAGAAACCTCTCTCAGTTCCCTGAGATCCATTTCCTTCTGCCCCAGATCTTCATTTTACAAACATGTGTCAAAACAGGAAAATATGAAATCCGAAAATTAGGGCTTGAAGATGGATTTGATTCTCCCAATATGTGAAACTTGTAGGAAAATTGAGAGAGGCTATTGATCTCTGATGTGTCAGGAAAAACATCCTCTGACTGTTTCTCAAAATGATACTCCAGTCGCTCAGAATTATCATTTGAAAATGATGACTCAACACAGTAAACAATGCCACATTTTTAAAAATGAACCTCATCTTCAGGGGACTTTTGACTGCCTTCCCAAAATCCAAATGAAATTATGAAGAAACCACTAGAAATATTAGGATCTGCATATGTCAATAAACTATTCGAATGCAGAAAACGTCCTCCCCACGGTGAGAAATTTGAGTTTTTATAAGGTCATTTTATCACTGGAAAAAACCTACGATTTCGGTGGATAATAGGCCGAAAACAGGGGTATCTTAGCCACCAAAAGTTATGGCTTTTGACAGATAACACTGCGAGTTCAGAGCACCATAAGCCACTGAAAGTCCTGAAACCTCGATTTCGCATTTCGGGTTTCAAGGAAACGTAACAATGGTCAAAATCTCTATGTCGGCCAAAGCCCCGACTGTCGAAAACCTGAAATGGTGACGTGGAATTTATGTAAAACCTTATTATAGCGATTTTATTGTCATTTATTGCATTCTTTTCGTGCCTCCTCATGACTTGATTTATGGGTAAAAATATATCTACACTTTCAGCAGCTAAGGGCATATGAAACCTGAGATTTAAGCTACCAAAAGCCAAAATTTCAATATTTGTTCCAACATAGGCTCCATCCAGGGATGGTGCTTTCCTGCAAAGCGCCAAAAATAGTAGACCAAGTGCCTTCATCCATTGGGTGACCTGAAATCATCCTTATCAAATGTTGAACCCTGTCACTTTGCTTGCACCTTTCCGAAACAAAAAACCACTTATGCATTCATTGGGCTATGGAGTCATAATGTCTTAAATCAAAACCATACAGGATTTCAAACTGAACTGGAAGCGTACTTAAAACCATTGTTGTACTCTAATGCTCAAAGTCAAGCTTGTTTATATACATCACCTACTCTAACTGATATCATTGTTTTTTTCAAGTATAGGAAAACTTCCAAATCAACCAAGTGAGTATTCGACTAACAAACTTAATTATGCTTCCATATTTGAGTAGAAAAATGATAGGAGCAACTGCAAATTTCAAAACATGCCCTGGGAGCAGGTACTTATAGTTTTGAAATTCAGACTTCAAGAAGTTGGAAATAAAAAATTTAGTCCCCCATTTTGACTCCATATAAATTGCTACTAGATCGTAGAAGGGAAGAGATATACCACTTTCACAATTAATCCATACTTCCTCCTGTTGGGCAAGATGTCTAAAAAAAATTTGTGCACTTTGTACACTGTTGATTTTTTCTTCCACTGGTGCAAAAATGTCACATTGAAACTTACTGGTATGTTGCTCAATAGTTGCTAAACAGGGAGGAGAGATCAATTGTTTCGGTAACCCCTACTTATGTCCTTCATTTGATGTCCAAATATCTTCTTGGCAGCTGTAATACATAGGCTGGTCTCTTTCGTGATGCTACTAATTGTTTCCTGTTGAACCAAAGTTTCTTGTTGCTCATCATCTTCAGAAACACTTTCATCACATTCATCAAACAAAGGAGGACTATCRTATATTTTCATGTGTGATGAARAAGAAATTTKCTCTTCTTTTTCTTCTAGATATTCATCATAAACAGGTTCAGCAGCTAACTYAGGAGTGTCATACAAATGATCRGAATATCAKCTGTGAAGCTATCTATCTTAGATCCACACTCCTCCAAATCATAGTCTAAAGAAACTTCGAACAACAAACATTCTTCAATGTTATTAAACATAACAACCCTATCTTCTTCATGAAACAAAAAAGTGTCTACAAGATGATCCTCTGGAAGGAAATCATCACCATAAATTGGTTTACTAACTTCCTCTAAAGTTCCATGGCTATAATCATTTAAACTTAGATTTTCATTTTCAGTAATAGAAGAAGTTTCACTCACATGTTCAGGACTATGTGAATGTTGCAAATATGTGTAAGCAAGGGYTGTAATATAACTGTTCAGGAGCATATCTATCTCTTCTTTTGTTAAAGGAGGAGGTGGTCTKTGTAATTTCTGGATCAAGCAACTATTGTTTGCTTTCTCTTCTGTAGGTTGACCATGATGTTGAATAAATTCTTCTCGAATATGATCACAAAACCTATCATATCCTTCTTCTTTATCAACCRACTCTTCTTCATACTGATCATCTTCATCAACTTGAGAAATTTATGATATTCCTTCCTCCTCTTCAAGAGGATTTGTTTGATATTTTTGTCTTATGAATTCTATATTACAACAATCTTCAAAAATGATTTTAGTTGAATATATCCTCTTACAATGTTGATGAAAAAGTGTGTGAAAATATTTCAATGAAGGAATACTGGAATGGGGTAAAGATTTATACCAGAGTCTAGCATCTCTTTCCAATGAAAACATAAACAACTTCATGAGGACATCTTCATGATGTACATTTAATTCAGCCATGAGCTTGTGGAATTCAAACAAGTGTTGAGCAGGATTGTCATCCACATATCCTCCAAATTTAGGAAGGAAATCTTCCCAAATTTTAATGTCTGGAACAGTGTTTGGAAAACCATAAACATTTGTAAAGTCCAGAGGAGAAAACCTTGCAGCAATCCGAGCAACGAACGAATTCAAAATTTTGAGACTAGTGGAGTCGCCAGTGAATCATGTAGAGTCTTTGAACCAAGGAGTCTCCAAGTGAATGATCGCATCCAATTGAATGCCTATCCCTTGTTCACCATCAAGGAATAGATCTAAACTTTTTGCCATATCCCAGGGAAGATAGCTTCGTTCCTCCATCCCTGGAAACAGCTCCAGAAAATGTCGTCGCAAGAGTTGTTTCTAGACTGTAATAGAGCCAAGCCCTAGCACATTTTAAATGAAATAAATTTTTATTATTGATCAGTCATAGGAGCCTTCTAGAACTAGGTCTGAAATAGTCCTTTCACTCATTTATAGATCAGAAACAAAGAGGCATGATCTCATCTGCTAAATTCATTTCAAAATCATGAGGATGGATAGAAGATAGGGCATGAACAAAACTGAAAGAAAAATCTAGGTATCTAATTCTAATAAATCTGGTATTCCTTTCAATAGAAGAAATAACACCAAACTTCAAATATCTAAACACGGGTCTTATCTCACTCATAGCAAGACAGAGGAAAATATATGAACAAATCAAACTTGTAAATAAGGAAAAACACTTAAGATGTAGGTCTTTTTCTACTCACGACAAAACAGAGGAAAAACTGCACTTTAATGAATGCTTTAAATTAGCTACAACATAAGTATCACTGAATTGTAACCATTACAACCTGAATTAATGAATGGAAGGAAGAAAGAGAAGTAATGAAAACTTCAGAAACAATAACACAAGGAGAAGATAGAATTAGACAGTGACAAGGTGTAGAATCTCTTTGCATTATGTTCTATATTTGTTGAAAATGAATGCATTACAAACCCAGCCTCCAAAAGGCCCTCGGGTTGTCCCCCCCGCCCCTTTTTTCTCTTCAAGAAGATACAATAATATAAGTCTTTTACCCCCTTTCAAATAACTAAAAAATGATTCTAATTACAAAATAAATGAACAGGTATCTCATGTAGGTATTGAGGTCGAAATCCTCCCTAGGAGGTTGAATTTCCTCCCAAAAGATAACAACAATTACCATCAATTTCAGAAACTTTCTACCATAGAAAATGGGCCAAACTGCTGAAAACTGGGGCTGTGGTTATGGTTATGTATCTCTCGAATAGTGACAGTTGTGTATAAAATGAAACATGATTTTTTTCATCTATTTGTTCTAAGAAAAAAAATCTCTCAGTTCCCTAAGATCCATTTCCATTTTCCCCAGATCTGCATTTTACAAACATGTGTCAAAACAGGAAAATATGAGATCCGAAAATTAAGGCTCGGAGATGGATTCGATTCTCCCATTCTGTGACACCTGTAGGAAAACTGAGAGATTCTATTTATCTCTTATGTGTTAGGTACAAAATCCTCTGACCGTTTCACAAAATGATACTCTAGTCGCTCAGAATCATCATTTCAAAATGATGACTCGGCACAGTAAAAAATGCCACATTTCTGAAAACGAACCTCATATTTCAGGGGACTTTTGACTACCTTCCCAAGATCCAAATGAAATTATGAATACACCACTGGAAATATTAGGATCTGTAGATGTCTATCAACTATTCAAATGTGGAAAAAGGCCTCTCCACGGCTGAGAAAATTGAGTTTTTCTAAGATAGTTTGGTCACTGGAAAAAACCTACGATTTCGGTGGCCAACAGGCCGAAAACATGGGTATCGTAGCCACCGAAAGTCCCATATTTTGGTAGCTAATAGTGTGATTTCAGAGCACCATAAGCCATTGAAAGTCGTGAAACCCCGATTTCAACTTTCGTCTTTCGGGGAAACAGAGCAATGGTTAAAATCTCTATGTTGGCCAAACCCCCAACTGTCGAAAACCCGAAATGATGACGTGGAATTTATGTAAAACCTTATTATAGCGATTTTATTGTTGTTTATTGCATTCTTTTTGTTCCTCCTCATGACTTGATTTCTGGGTAAAAACACACCTACACTTTCGACAGCTAAGGGCATATGAAACCTGAGATTTAAGCTACTGAAAGCCAAAATTTCAATATTTGTTCCAACAGGATCCTTAAAATTTCAAAGTCTAAAATAGTGCCAATATATATATATATATATATATATATATATATATATATATATATATATATATATATATATATATATATATATATATATAATTGCAAGATAACTCATTTGAAGCTAATTCTAGGACTAGTCACAAACCCTAACTTCCACATGTTATATCTCATAAAGTATAAAGAATCAATACTCGAATTTTTTAACACATGTAGCTAGATATGTCTCCTCGATATCATAAAAAAATTTCTATTTGAAGTATCCTAGAAAAAATTTATATCGAAAATTACAATATTTCTCAATTGAAGGAGTGAAACCCTAGTATCATATGCTCTAATACCAAATGTTATGAGCCAAACTCCAAAAAATAGTCAATGAATAATCCACTTCAAGGGTAAAAAATCATTTAACAGTATATGCATTACAAACGACAATATGAGATCATCTTAAAACCAAGTCTCGATATATGTATATATATATTCCAAAAATTATTAGATGTTAATTTATTTATTAAGAACTCATAAACATCCAAATTGATTTGAAAATATATGATTGCTTTGACTATTTGCAAAATAATATGAATTCACTTATCTAAAATCATGAAACTGATGAATAACTTGCAAGGAATTGATCAAATAGAACAATAAGAATAAATCACATTACACAAGTTTGTTAATGGAGTTCACCCATCTTGAGCTATGTCTATGGGTTCGCTTCTAATTGAGAGACTGCTTTATTAATGCTCAAATGCTTGTGTTTTTACAATGACCTTTTTATTAGTTACTAAAACATAGAAACATAGGGCACCATTGAATTTCTCTCGAAATTATGAGGAAAATCACTATAAACACCCTATACTTTCCTCAAGGAACTCTATGGCATGCTACATGATGCAATTTCAAAATATCGATACCCTTGAGCAAAAATTTAGATGCACCTTCCTTATGCCTTGGTACACACCTCTATCTCTCAACACCAAGTATGTGTGTTGCACATTGGTTTGGGCGCTGAATTATATAGGGGACCAAGGCCTAAACCATGGCTTTGATTCCATGGGAAAATTTAAATAAATTAATATCGAAGTCCCTTAATAATAGGAACCCTTGGAGCATTGGTTAGAGTGTTGGTACATGTGGGAGGAGGTCGCAGGTTCAACTTCGCAGACCTTGCCCCCTTTGGCACTCTATTGGAACTATATGTTATAATGTTTTGTTTAATTTTTGGCTATATGATCTAGGTGGATATTGGTGGCCACCCACCTATTCCAACTAGCTCCTCTTGGTAGTTTTTAGTTCAACACATTCTTTTGTACTTCTTTGTAATTGTGGGTTCTACACTGTCAGGGATGTCTGAATCCCTATACATATTCTAGGTGGAGACTGGTGTCCTCCCACCTAATCGAACTAGATTATTTTGGATGTTTTCATGTCAGCAGATATTTCTGTACTTCCAAGGCCGTTTTGGGGTCCTAAACAATGTTTTTTTGGCTTGCCACAGTCAAACTGTAGACAGAGTCAGAGTTTGGAGGCATAATCTATATTTCTCTAAAATACCTTTCCAACATCCTATCGTGTGTCTAAAATGAAGATCATATGTAAATGTTACAACCCCAGGAAGTTGAGGTACCAACTTACCCATTGGGGCCGCATAAATTTTGGTGTTTCATCTCCTAGGCTTAGGTTTTTAGATGTCTAGAGTTTTGGCATTCATGAGTAATGCTAAAAAGGCCTATAAAGCCTCATTGTAATCATTCTTCTTAGACAGATGCATGTAGCAGCCACATCTCTTCTTAGAGATAGCTACCACCATTCGAGCAAGTTGTTTTCAGTTCTGCAATTTTACAATTTCAACCTATTTCATTTATTCGATAGAAGATAGTGTTCATTGGATATATGTGTTGTTCTTCGTATCTATGTGTTTATTGTATTCAATATTTTAATCAGTCTGTTTCTCTCATAAATCCAGGTCAGTGGTATCAAAGTGGTATTCTCTTCATTTATTTTTCTTTGTGCATGTCCCCGACAAGATCTGGGTACAAGAAGTTAGGACTAGAACTAGTCGAGCCTTTGCAAGATCGACAACGCCGAGCCCGAAAACAACCCATGGGGGATGAAAAGAAAGATGATGAGATAAGAGATCCTCTTAAAAAATTTCTCGAGGAAGCCCTTGCACGACAAATGAAACAAATGATGGAAAAATTTGCACAGATCCTTCAGCGGCTACCCACAGGAGAAGCATCTTCATCAAGCGACCATGCAACCCCCTTCAAGGTACAGGTAAATTTTGATATTCCATTATTTGAAGGACTGATAGATGCAGATGTTTTAGATAAATTTTTGAATCTACTCAAAGGGCATTTTTCAGTCCACAATTTTTCTGATAGGGAAAAGATTACTTTTTCACTCCTCAAGGCCATCCCCCATGTTAAGGACTGGTGGGATACTTACTATGAACAAAGGGCCATAGAGGAATCTACAATATTTGTGGTCACCCCCACATGGGATTCCTTCCAAGATGCCATTAAAGAACATTACTACCTTGTTGGAAGCTACGAGGACCAGTACACCAGATGGACCACCTTGTGTTAGGAAAGGGACCAGACAGTACTAGATTTCACCAATACTTTCCATACCCTACACACCAAATTGGGTATCAAAGACTCTGAGTGACATTTAGTGCTCAAATACTGTGGTTGTTTTCATAGATACATTCAAACAAAAATGGAGTTTCTAGACATCGCATCATTGGGTACGACTTATAGATATGTTGTCAAGATCGAGATGATTAAGCAGAAGATGTGAGAGATTGGATATGAAATATCCTCACAGTCGAAGCAAGGAAAAGGAGGCCCCAAACCACATAACAAGGGACAAAGAAAAGATGGCCACTCTCAAGAAAACCAGTCCAAGCCACAACACAAGAAGGGTAATGATAATTCGAAGAAGGACATGGGAAAATGGTGTGAATACCATAAAATCCCTTGGCACAACACTGAAGAATTATGCTCCAAGCAGTCACTCATGGTTGAGCTGAAATATTTCAAGTCAAAGGACGATTCTGACTCTGAATCAAATTTAGAAGGAGAGAAGTGGGTTATCGATGTTGAACCTAGTGCCATTTTTGTTACCACCAAAGTAAAACCAAGAGAACCAGAAGAACCAGAGGAAGGGGAATGACTCTTTCACTCACAAATGTGGGTAAAGGGAGCTTTGCTTCATTTCATTTTAGATAGCGGCAATCAGAATAACATGATCTCAGCAGAGGTTGTCAAGTGAATGGACTTGTCAACGACACCGCACCCACAACCCTACACCATTGGTTGGCTTCACCGAGAAAGAGATCTTTGTGTCAGAAAACGGTGTCATCTGCCCTACAACATAAATCCTTTCAAAGATGAGTTATTGTGTGATATTTCTCCCCTTGAAGTTTGTGATGTTATTTTAGGACAACCATATTTTTGGAAGCGACATGTTGTGTATGAATCTAGACCATGCAGTGTTATTATTACTTTGGGTAGGCAATTGTACAGGATACTAGAGATAACATCGCCTACCTCTATTTGTTTAATCTTTGCTAAGAAATGTAGTAAGGTCATTTCACAGACTGGGAATTTTGTCTTCTTTGTGATTCGTTCCCACAGTAAGTAGAAGGTCGTTGCCACATCTGTGGACTCTACACAGAGCCTCTCTTTGCAACAAAAGCAAGTGGTCAATATCATGGAAGAGTACATAGACATCTTCTCCTCACCCATCGGGGTACCGACACAATGTGTAATATACCAAATATAAAATGTATGCATAACTGAAATAAAATGCTAGTAATGGTAGAATAACAACAACATAACTAGAACATTCACCACAATAACACTGAAATGATATAAGAATAACAACAGAAATTGCACTTTGAATCTGAAAGCAATGTTCACGGGCCTCTTCGAGGGGGAAACCTTCAATTGAGAAGAGCTCTATTACAATAATATCCAAGCTATGGTTTTCATACCCTCGAATCCTATTTATACTAAAAAGAAGCATCTAGAGGAAGTTCCTTCTAGAAGCGGAAGCTTCTATTAGGTCTTCTTACATCCGCCTTTGTCTATTTTATTGAAAGGCCTTATTAATATTGACCTTTATTACATTTGAATATATTGTTCTACCTATGTGTGGGTTAGGACCCTAACATGTTTGCCCCCTTAAAAACAACCTTGTCCTCAAGGCTTGAGATGAGGAAATTGTTGCAGGATGGTAGTTGGTTCCCAAGTGGCATTTGTTGGAGTTGTATCTTTCCACTAGACTGGCACTTCCTTGATGGTTCTTTGATGTAGGCGACGCTCATGCTGGTCCAAAACGGCTTCTGGTTGTATCAAAATGGATCCTTCTTCAACTAACTCTGGAAGGTTGGTTTGAATTTGGAACTTAGCTCCAATCACCTTCTTTAAGCATGAAACATGAAAAAAAGGATGTAGCTTCGAATGGTTGGGCAAAGCTAACTGATAGGTGACTTGTCCCACACGCTTGAGTACAGTATAAGGACCATAAAATTTGGGTGCTAGCTTCTGACAATGCTTGGCCTTGAGGGAATTTTGATTGTAAGGTTGCAGTTGAAGAAACACCTAATCCCCTTCTGCAAATTGATGTTCAGAGGGACCTTGATATTCTTGTTGCTTCATGAAATTATGTACCATGACCAAATTCTCTTTGAGGGTACGGAGAATAGCTTCTTGAGCTATAAGTGTTAGGTCAACTGCCTGGACCTTCGAGGCACTAGGTAAGTATGAGAGAACTGAAGGTGGCTTCTGTCCATATACCACTTCAAAAGGAGTCATGCGTGTAGTTGTATGGTATGAAGTGTTGTACCACCATTTAGCTAGGGGTAACCATTGAGCCCACTGATTTTTCTTTTCCGAGGCAAAACACCTCAAATATGTTTCCAAACACTTGT
>ML804772.1:0-74547 GCA_009831015.1 Picea engelmannii
AGTATTTTAATATAATCTATATATAGATAAATAGATAACAATTGAAAGTTGAAAAATAGCATTTAAAAAAAAAATCTGTCTTAAGTAAAATAATTTTATCTCAACATTTATATCAACTTTATATAGAGAGTAATTAAAAGTAACAGAAACCTTACTCCACACATATGTGCTTTATACTTTTCCATATGAAGAAAATTTGAATGCTTATATATTAGTAACATATATATATATATATATATATATATATATATATATATATATATAACAATTGAAAGCAAAATATTTTTATTGCATTCAAAGACATATTCTACAACCAAGTACCAAGGAGACATGTAATTAATATATTTTTGTTATTGATATTTTTTTAAATGCCACATGTTAATAAAAGAAAGAGATATGTAATTTTTTCAATGTTTTATATGTGTTGAGATGTGGTATTTAAAAAGTATTAATAAGAAAAAAAAACAAATTTAGTGTGGGTCATAAATAATTTATATTTAAATATGCAACTATTTTATATTAATAATAATAATTTATTTTTAAGGTCATAGTTAAGCAAAATACCAAATTGATGTATGAGACCTCATTGTTTGTGGGATAATCATTTAATATCTCATATATATAATAATAATAATAATAATAATCTATTTTTAATGTCACAGCCAATCCAATCCAATACCAAATTAGTGTATGAGATGTCCTCATAAAAACACTTTCTAAAGTGGAGTATGGAGATTTGTAATTACATGTTTAACATGGGATTAACATGTTGCATTTATTAAATATCCTCCCATCCATATTAAGTAAAATAATTTCATATCAATTTTAATTTTATATAGAGAATAATTGAAAATTAAAAAAAAAATAAGTAATTGAGAAATCTGTAATTTCTTCCATACTTAACATGAAGTTAACATACACATATTTTAAAAACTAAAAACTAAGATAGACTTAAAGTCCTATTTACTTAAGTTTAACACTCTAAAAATAGTTTGCATATCAAAAACTCCAGATCTATTAGGGAGTGAAAGAGATTCAGTTGAAGTACAAATCATCATATTAATAATCCTCATCTAATCAAATTCATAATCATCATCAATTAATGAAAAGAACGCCGCCTGGTTATAAGTCTTTAATTCTTCAGGAGGAGGAGGAGCAGCAGCAGCATGGAGAGGGTATAATTTTCCATTGCTTCCAATGAGCCAAGATCGATTCTCATGTTTGTTAAGAATAGATTAATTTGTTTGTAGTTTTAATGGCGGAAAACATTAATGGCGGCTCCGATCGCCTTTGAATAAAAGCTGTGCCTGTTAATAGTTTGTATTGTATGTTTACAGGAAATCGAACAGAAAAGCGAAGAGCTGGCGAATCTCTTATTCCGCGTATCATTGGAGATGGAACGAGCGTGGTCCGACGCAGAGGCGCTGAGAAAATCCCGGAAGGTCAGACTGCTTGAACTCGAGAGAATCTTGACAACCATTCGAACGCGGGCCGACGCAGAGTCGCTGGGACAATTCCGGGAGGCCAAAATGCTTGAACTCCGGGAGCTCTTGGCAACCATTCCTAGAGAACTCCAGGAGCTCTCGACATCCAATCGCAGAGAACAAGATCAAGTGCGAAAGGAGTGGCTGAAACTCAATGAAAGACACGAAGAATATTCCAAGCTAAAATTTGCACAAACCATTCGCCGAGAACGAGACGAAGCGCGAAAGGAGCTGCTGAAACTCAATCATAGACTCGCAGAATATTCAACGCTAACAAATGCACAGAAACACGTCATGTCTAGCGATCGCTCCCACTGGCCCGACACCAGGCTCGTCGCCGCGGAATCGGACAGACTGAACCCATTCACCACCACCCCCGCCGCCGCCGCCGCCATGCATTCAGTTTCTTCTCCGTTCGACGGACAGGCTGACCAATCACCCTGGAATTCCGCTGGCCATCATTTCGACTTCCCGCATCTTGATCTACCGCTAGACGCCGACCTGCACCAACCTCCGACTCCGTCTTCAGAGATCCATTGTTCGAATCTCATTGGGTTACAAGATGAACCGTTTTATCACCACAACGATCAGAGTGTAAGTTCAGTCGAGCGGCAAGAATCCGTGCAGCAGCACCAGGCCGAATCGGATCTCCCGCTTTTTGTCCAAGATAAGTCGTCTTCCGAGATCCGTTGTTCGAATCTTAATGAGTTAGAAGATCAACTGTTGTATCACCAGAACGATCAGAGTCTAAGTTTAGTCGAGCGGCAAGAAACCGTGCAGCAGCACGGGGCCGAACCCCATCTCCCGCTTCTTGTCCAAGATAAGTCGTCTGCAGAGATCCATTGTTCGAATCTCATTGAGTTAGAAGATCAACTGTTGTATCACCAGAACGATCAGAGTCTAAGTTCAGCCGAGCGGCAAGAATCCGTGCAGCGCCAGGCTGAATCCCATCTCCCGCTTCTTGTCCAAGATAAGTCGACAGACCATTTGTGGTGGCTGCAGCAGGAGTCGGCGGCGGCGGCGGCGGCAGGAGGCGGCAGCCAGAGACGGCAAAGGCAGCCATCAAATCTATTTCTCGAAATCACAGAACCGTCAGCAGGCGGTCACATGACGTCTCACGACCCCAAACCGGGCTTCGTCCTCGCATCTCCTTCGATTTTCGGCTCCACCCCAGAAGCCATGCCTGCCCATCTGCCAGAGCCACCAGAATCCTACCTTGGGGTGCCCCTGGGCACCTTGCCAGAGAGAGGCAAGCTGTTAGCTGCCATCGTGCAGGTAGGACCAATTTTACAAACCCTGATGATAACGGGCCCGCTGCCTGAGTTTAAACACCTACCCCCTCCGTTGGATACCGCGCAGCCTCAGTGGAGACACCCACTGTTGAATACCGGGCAGCCTCAATGGAGACACCCTCCCCCTCCGTTAGATACCGCGCAGCCTGAGTGTAGACACCCACGCCCTCCGTTGGATACCGCGCAGTCTCAGTGGAGACACCCACCGTTGGATACCGCCCAGCCTGAGTGGAGACACCCACCCCCACCTGCGCCTCAGTGGAGGCACCCATCCCCATCGTTTGATACCGCGCAGTCTCAGTTGAGATTCCCACCCCCTCTGTTGGATACCGCGCAGCTTCAGTGGAGACACCCAGCCCCTCCTGTGCCTAAGTGGAGACACCCAGCTCCTCCTGTGTTCTGTTCTCATCGTAGCCTCAGCCCACTATAAGAATTAACGAACCGCCTACTGCTGCTGCATTTGGCACTCCCCTGCAACCGAGCTCAGAAGCTGCATCCAGCGCCTCCAAGTTTCACGGTTCGGTGGGAATGAACAGCTGAAGTATTGTGAAATGCAAGAATTCACGGAGTTGGGAGGAGGACAGGGCGTTTCCAAGCTTCTAACGGTTTATAATTTTTCAAATGAAGAACTGTCGCAAACTGAAACGTATGCCGAAAAGATCAGAGAGGCTACCGAGCATTGTACAGTTAAGAATTAAAGATCAGAGAACTTTTGAACAGTTAATTGAGTATCTTAATGTACTCAGAAAATATGTGAATATGATTACATAATGATTAATTGAAGATAAAAAAAGGAGATACCAAACTAAAGTTGTATTGGTGATTATGTTCCCAAAATTTGATTTATATTTTATAGAATTATATTTAAATCATGATTTTACTCATTTTAAAAAGTAGAAGTAGGCGAGTAAGTAAATTATATTAAATATATTATTACCTTACGTTAAAATGAATGTTTAAATAGAATAAGATTTCAATATACATATTTTTTAGTTTTTATTTGAATTATATTTTTTAGTTTTTATTTGAATTTTCAAAATTAATGGTAAAATAGAATATATTTCAATGTACTTATATTTACGAATTTTTAGTTTTGAATGATATCTGTCTGTTTGACTTTACTTATATGTTGGTTAAATATCATATATCTTACTGTACTTATATTTACGAATTTTCAGTAGTGGATTATATCCACGTGGTTAGACTTTACTTATATGTTAGTTAAACATCATATATCTTAGACCACTATTGATTCTTGGTTTTATCCCCATGATATGTATTTCACTATTGATTCTTGGTTTTATCCCCATGATATGTATTTCACTATTGGTTCTTGGTTCTATTGGTTCTATTTCCATGATAGGTATTTCCTTTAAAACAGATTTTATTACAAGAACTTTGTTGCTAAAATAAGCTCATAATTTCCAAATAATTTGGTTATTTATTTAGTAAATATAAGTTTATAGGAGTGTTTTAAAATAGGAATTGATAATGTGTTTATATGTAAATGAATTTAAATAGTGATAGGGGGTAGTTCAATTAGTTGTTGTTAATGGTATTTGGCTTTTTACTAGCTACATTTTAGTAAGTATTCAAATCATATTGTGTGAGGTGCACTTGTATACATTAACTAGTTTATTATGGATGTTGTTCACAATTTTATGGAAGTATTTCTTGTGTTTCTCCACGAGATTCCTTGAAAAAAGAACACACATACACATCAAACTTCCCTATGTGAGGTGTATTAGTCTATGCTTATTAGGGATGTCATCCACAAATGTGGGGAAGGATCCCTAAGGATCCCTTGCGTTTCCCTAGAAGGTTTTTCTTGGAAAAAGAATATATATGTGTGCTAGTGTGTTTAAATGTTCCTTACACATCACTATGATGTTATAAAATAAAACATTAGGTTAATTTTATATCAATAGGTAAAGGACATTAGTTTATATTAACATATTTATTAAGATGTCATTCACAAATATGGAGAAGAATATTCATTAAAGAATAACTTTTTTTTAAGTAAAACTTTCTTTCAATTATATATATATATATATATATATAACAACATCCAATCCATCAAATTTCATATAAAAAAATTTAGTACAAAAATATAAAGGAAAGAAAAAAAAACATTCATTAAATAGATAATAAAACTGAGTGGATTATAGAAAAAAAAAAAAAAAGAGTCATTCATGAAATAGATAATGAAACTAATTTGATTATAAAATGTAACTCTTTTTGCACTTCAACTCTCATGGTAATATCCACCTAATTTCAACTCTCATGGTAAGATCCACCTAATCTTCTTAGGCCTACGTTGTCCACACTACAAAAGTTCTTTCCTCCATCCTCTTTATACCCCTCTCCTCCTTCTAGTGATTTAAAAGAAACAAAAAAAAAAATCTAACCTAATTGTTTAAAGTGGAAAATTTGTTTATTACATAGCTTCAATGTCCACATAACTACAATGTATATACTAATCATACTCCCTTTAAGTTCATGGTCTTGATAAACACTTCATGAAGATTTGAATTGAAAATAATCTTAATAACAAATATAAAGGAAAATTAAGTTTCTAACTAGGTAAGTTTGAAAGGTTTGAGTTGTTCTCAACTTTAAGGGTGTAGTTGTCCACAATTATTAGTCAAAGTAGCAGAAATGTTTTCGGTACATTTCAAGACCATTCACACACAGACATTTCAAAATCGTTCACACATGTATGTTTCAAAACCATTCACACAATGGATATCAATGGATGTTTCAAAATTGTTCATGTTCACACAATGGGACGTTTCAAAACCGTTCACACAATGCTATCTAGAAGACAAAATTTTTACAATTGTTCTCAACCTGTTTCCATTTGTTAGTAATTTATTTAATTTGAAATCATGTTTTCTGAAACCTTCAATTTCAATCACTTTCTCCTTCGTGTTTCCCTTATTTGGTTCGTCTTGGACTACCATCAATATCTTCTCTCCATAATTATTTAGAAGGATTTATGGCTACAATGACCAATAGTGTTCATTAGTGTGATCAATTTGCACATTACTTTACTTTACTTGGGTCATATCGAAGGACTTTTTCTTCCCCTTAAATACTTGCATGTTCTTGATACCCTTCATCTCAATATATAGGGATTTTGTTCAAGCTTCATCTAAAGTTTAATATCAAAATGATATCTCTTTTTGGAAATAACCATGTTAAAGCCTCAAACATATATAATAAGCACATGGGATATATAATAAGCACATGGGTTCATTCTTTGAAAATTCATTAAAATAGATTTTTTTTTTTAATTCAATAGTGTGATCATGTACAAATTGTCTTTAATGTTACCTACCAATATTTCCACTCAATTTGTTTCTCTCTTTCACGATTTAGGTAAAAAATCTTTCTTATTGTCCTTTGAAGTCACTCTAATCAATATACAGTAATAGGTGCTTTCCTTTACTATTATTGATTATGGGAGTAGTTATCCCACCAGAGGAGAGCATGCTATAACATGTAAGGTGTTCAAAGGAAATTTTATTCATATCATCATTATCTTTGATACTTGAAATAAATCCTAGGCTTCCTTAACCAATTGTTCAGTTTTTCTATATATGTCAAGCTTTTCCTCCACTCTAAATGGAGTCAACGTGCAACCCTCACTAATTTTATTAAGGGTTCTTTGAGATCTATTGATTACACTTTCTTCACATTTTCATAATTACTCTATTACAAGATGGTGGACATCAAATTAGATACCACCTAATGTAAGGCTTCAATACTTACTTCCATTTGAGCAAATCTTGTCTGGAGACAACCATCTTTTTCCTTACTTTGAACCTTCTTCTTACCTAGGATTTTCTCTATTCCTTCTTGGGGCTTCTCACATTCCAACAAATAGTTTTGTCTAGTTTTGCCGATCCACTTCCAGGATTGAATGGTCCTCTAATACCAAATTGAATTTTGTTGGGCATTCCAACCATATAGTTTTTACAACAAGAGCCTTGATTCTAAAATAGTGTTTGTAGACGATATAGCGCTATCGATCCGGATGAAGCGAGACGGAAGCAACGCGACTAGGGCCTAAACCCTAGCCGCCTCCGACCTGGTTTTGATTGCAGGGACCCGCCTTCCTGTAGCAGCGACCAGAGATGAATCAGAGCGACCCTCTCGCCTGAGCTTGCATGCGTTTTGGTTTGATTGCAGGGGCGCGACTTCGACTGGAGCAGCGACCAGGGTTCCCCTTTGAATACAGGGCCGTGGATCCCTCTCGTCTGCGTTCGTTTGGCATGCGTTTTGGAGAAGTGGCCTTGGCGACTTGCTTTCTTGCTGGTGGTCGCCGCCTACTACGATGGCCCCAGTCCTGATCGCCAAGTTGGAAAAAGACCCTCTGGAAGCTTTCAAAATGTTAGTTCGCTCAGCAGGACCTAAATCCAAGCCTTCTCCCCCGTCTAAGTTCGTTAAGAAGATGGAGGAGATCTCTTCTCTGGAGCTAGATCCAGAGGACCCTTGCAAGATTGACCTCCTTCTAGCAGAAAATGCCCTCATCGGAAAGTTTACGGGGTTATGGCCAAGCCCCAAAACAGTGGAGGCATGGATGGATGATCGTTGGAAGATGTTGATACAGGGAAACGTTACTCTGTACGCAGTAGGCAGGGGCTTTTTTGTCTTTAGTTTCACAAGGAAAGTGGATCGTGATCTAGTTTTCAGATTTGGACCCTATTTAATGGGGTTGAGAGGGCTGTTCTTAGCCCCCTAGACTCCTGACTTCAACCCCGGAGTCGAGATCACAACAGCCCCTGTTTGGGTTAGGCTGCCTCACCTTCCATTTCATCTCTGGGGGATAAGCTCTCTGGAGGACATTGGAAATAAGCTTGGGCGTTTCCTGGACAGGGCGGAGCCGAAGGGGGAACAGTTTACCTGCGCTCGTATTTGTGTTGAGGTTAATCTCGAAAAAGGACTTTTGGATGCCATTAAGCTCTCCGTGGGGGAATGGTGCCATATCCAAGAGCTGGACTACGAGCAGATTCCTTTTAAGTGCCTTTGGTGCCATGCTTACGGTCATTTCGCAAAAACCTGCCCCAAAACCTCTGAGGAGCCGGGACCAGTCAAAGAAGATGATTTTCAGCCAGTAACCAATCGACGAAGGAAGCCAAGGCGAAAGGATCCGTTAGCCCATGCCCCAAAGGCCACCCATACGACAGAGGCAACTCTAGAAAACAAAAACAGTTTTGATGCGTTGAAGGAGGATGAAGCCCTAGATCTAGAAGCAACAACAGTTAAGGAAGATCCCCCGGCAGATGAAAGCCTTTCGGATTCCACCCTCCCATAAACAATGGCAGCAAAAGAAACTCGGGCTTCAGTTCCAGAACCTTCTGCCTCTGCAGGTCTAGTTGTTTCAGTCCCCTCTAGAGGCTCTGTGGAAACTTCTGACCCGGAAGACAATTCAGCTCCGTCTCCACCCCTTACCCGAGGGCGAAAGACCAATAAAGCGCGCAGAGAAAAGGAGGCGGCCTCCAACATTTCTTTAGGTTCTCAGAAAAAGCTGGATCCCTACATTAAGGAGAAACCTTCATCCCCCTTGGTTTAATGCTTTGCTTCTGTCTTCTCCTATGCTCACAATTTGTGAGAATATACTCATGTATGCAATTTTTGTCATTTTCTCGAATTAGTTCAAGAAGCAGATGAGATTGGTTTCCCAAGACATTCACAAGAAGGTTGGCAGCATTGTTAGAGGTCACCAACCTTCTTCAGAAATGTAAATTTCTGATTCAGGCTTGCCAGAAAGCCGATTAATGCAACATAATCGTTCTAGTTAAAAAAAAAATAGTGTTTGTAGACAACAATAAATTTCAACTATTAAACAAGCTATTAACCAAAATTTATCATATCCCATAATTAATTATTGTAGCTCAAGCTATGTTATAGAATCCACACAATGAATACAATTCTATGAACATGCCTAATTACAAGGAATGATAGTTTGTTCATTTATATAAAACTAGGATATAATATCTGAAGAAATAGAACCCTTTATTGATATTCCAAAATGAGAGAAATGTTCATTAGCCTCTTTGATGGGGGAATTTCCAAATGAGTAGCTCTCCAATACAATGATAATCCTTGAAAAAAGATTACATAGCTTCCTACATCTATAAATAGTTTTTTATTTCCTAAACCCTAACCACTAGTCCCAAAAATAATAAATACCAACTACCTAGTATGCCTTATTCCATATAATGACTCTTTACAATAATTAACAACATGCCAAATTCCAAGTGGTCCTTATTCAAGGAGGATGACCCCATACATTAATCAAATTACTCCCCAAGTACCCTTAACCAAAAACATTAGGGTGGGACCCTAATAAATTCTATTAAGAAAATTAGAACCTAGAGCTTGGTTGATTTACCAACTAATAAAAAGGAAATTTGTTGCAAATGGATATCCATAACTAAATATAAGTCTAATGGTGCCATTGAGAAGTATTGGTGTGATTGGTAGCCAAAGGCTATGCGCAAAAATAAGGAATTGATTTATGAGGAAACTTTTACACTTAAGTCTTCCATTATGGATAAAATTTTACACCTAAGGAATACACCTAATGAACAATCCAACGATCTAATGTAGCATTTTATAGAAGGATTTCTCATTATATTTATGTCAAAATTAATTTTATGAATGAGTGGATAGATGGAGAAGTTTTCATAGAACAATCACCTAGATTTCTAGAACTTGGTAAAGATAACCTTGTCTATAAATTGTAAAAATCATTTTGTGTATTATTGTATCTCTGTGTTTATGTTTGCATCTATGATATATTTATGTTATATTCTTGGATATCTTATACATCTCTGTACATTTCTTTATTATATATTCACTCTCATTTCGTGCCGAAAATAATCCAGATCAATGGTATCAGAGCAGGATGCTCTTGATCGTTTTTCATTGCATGTCCCCAACGAGGTCTGAGTATAACAAGTTGGGTCTCGAGCTTGTCTCTCTTGAGGAAAATCGCTCTCACACACTCTAGAAATCCTCAATGGCGGAAGAAAATAAAAAAGATAGAGAAAACGATTATATCAATATGTTGCTTGAGTAAGCTCTCATGCAATACAAGGATGAAATGATGGAGAAATTTTCCCACACCCTTCAATGCATGTCAATAACAATAGGCTCGTCTTCATTGAGCGGTCACTTTGGAGGCACCTCTCCTTTTAAGGTGCAATTTAATTTTGATATTCCCATATTTGAAGGATAGATAGACATGGATGCCCTAGAAAAATGGTTAAATCTACTAGAAGGTTATTTCTTTGTTCATAATTTATCCGACAAGGAAAAGATAATATTCACACTCCTTAAGGCTCTCCCCCATGTCAAACATTGGTGGGAAACTTACTGGGAGAAAAGTTCCATAGAGGAGTCTGGAATATATGGGGTCAGGCCCACTTCATATTTTTTTGTGGATAAGGTAAAGGAACAATATTACCCTGTTGGAAAGTATGAGGACTAGTACATGAGATGGACCACATTCCGGCAAGAGAGGGACCAAGAAGTTCTAGAGTTCACCAATACCTTCCATACCTTGCGCACTAAGCTGGGTATCAAGGACTCCGAGTGACATTCGGTTATGAAATACCGCGGGGCTATACATAGATACATGTTGGCACAGGGGCAGACCCAAGGTTCAACGCTCAACAACGCACCAACAAAACCCTAACTACCGGCCCTTTCAAAAACACCTGTCAAGCAAGCGAAGTCTCACCCGAGGTAAAGGCAGGGGGGGGTACAGGACTCAGGTGTCTGTAACCAAGTTGGGACACAAATATGTGATTATAACACTTTGCAAGGTACTTAGAAGATAACATGCATTAGCCTATCAACTTCATTCACATCGCAGAATAAACCCTAAGGATAGATCAACGCAGTAACAATGACAAAATACACATCACACTTAGCATCATAAGTTAGATCTAGCACATTCAACATAAATAAAGCACTAAGCATCCATAGATCTATCTATCACATATAACAACCAATGCACTAAGCAGATTCCCGACATAAACATCATATCACAAAGAAAACCATCAACACATGATATACGTAGTTCACCCCAGTGTAGGGCTATGTCCACCAACTACTTCTTCTTCTTTATTAGGCTTCAATCTCTTACATTATTCTGCTCCTATGCACTAAGCCACAGATCCAAGCTTCGCACCGGACAGGTGATCTGTGCACTAAGCGCCAGATCCACCTTCCCAAAATCAAGTCAACGCATAGAGCCAACTCCTCTATCAAGCACAGAGCCTTACATACACATTTTGTTGGACTAAGCAACCCAAAACTACTTTCACTTAGCCTTGCACTTATTTAATTACATCCCCCCCACTACATTACATTATTTCTTATTTATGCTTTTACATTTACAAAAAGGCCTAATCATGGGTAAACCCATGGGCCGACATCCCATAACCCATTACAAAACCCTAAAAATCCCATGTTGGGTCCACAAAGCCCAAAAAACAAGTGAGATCCACGATCTCAGCTCCACCTAGGCGTCTCTTCCTTGATCACTGTGTCGAAGTCCAAAAAGTGGTCAAACCTGACCAAGATTTCCTCAAAACTTGGTCGAGGGCCAACATGCCCCCAACACTCACCTATGACTCGTCCCGAATCACTCAAATATGGGTAGCGCTGCTTCGAAGGCCTCGAGATGCCTCGACTTGTTGCTTCACTTGATCTTCTTGCTCAACGAACTTCTGGATCATTTTATCCATAACAGGCCCTTCCAGGCATTGTTCCACTGTGGCAACCACTTGGTCTAGTTGTGAACCTTGTCCTTCGATCACTTCAAACACCATGTTGGCTTCCTCCTACACCGGTTGTAGTCTCTGTGTGACTTCCATTACTCTTCCCTAGATGGAAGTAATATGTTGTTGGGCCACACACTACTCTTGTGATCTCTTCATTCTCTTGAATGTCGTGAGTGACTTCATATGTGCTTGAACCGTCAGTGTCTGTTGTTGCACCTCCTATAGTTGTGCTTCCAACTTCCTAAGCTCTAGATCTTGCGTGAGGTGTTCGTAGTTCTGCGTGCTTCTGTCATTTAGTTGTTTGCATTCTGAGGCGAGGGTTTTGATTCTTTCAATTGCTCTCTTCACAGCTTCCTCCCTCTGGTCGTGCACTTCCTACAGAGTGCTTGGTACTGCTTGGATCTCTAACTCTGTTACCCTTGCCTGAATTTGTTGGATGGCCTCAATGAGCTTCATCACTTGAACCTTGACTACCTCACGTTCCTCCTATGCCAAGCCTAGCACAGAGCGAAGTGCTCTTCTCACCACTTCTTTGACTACAGTCTACTCTGCCAGCAGTTGGTCCTTTTCCCTCTGTATCTTCTCTTTGGCTTCCTCAAGCATCACCTGAAACTCATATTTATCATTTTCATAAGAGGTTACATAGTACCGTGCAACTCGTAATTGCTCCAATACCTCTTCTTTTTCTTTCTTCAAGGCTCATATAGCCTTCTCCTTCTCTTCTTGGACTCACTGAAGTCAAGCCTCTATTGCATCTACAAGTCTTCGAGGTTGGTTTGGCTCATCCCCCAACTCTGCAGTCTCTAACGAGGAAGGTGCAGTAGGGATTGCGCGGACCAAGCGAATAACTTCATGTACTTCACTCAATTCCTTTTCTATCCTTCCATATAGTTCGTCCTGGTTCACTCTGTATCTCTGCAAGAGATCCTTAAACGCATCCTCCATCGCTCCGCGGACTAGACATATATCATCTTCTATGAGTGTGGCCTCCAATTGGGGATTACTGGTGCAGGTCTTCTTTCTTGCCGAAGGTTTATGTGGAGAAACCTTCCTCTTCTACGGATTTATTGTTTCAACTGGGGGATATTTTGGCGAGGTAGCTTCGCCATCTCCTTTCTTTTCTCCTTCATCCCCTCCTCCATCTCCATCTACTTAGTCCCCTCCTCCTCCTAGGGATCCAGATCCATTTTATTCAGACACGTTGTCTTCCTCATCAGTCTGTTCATCCTGGACTTCCTCTTTTTATTCTTCTTCTTCATGCTGGTCTGTCCTGCATGCTCAAACCGGGTGACCAAGGAGCTTCCTATAATGTTAGCGTCGGAGAGTTCGGCATCAGCAACAGGTGCCTGAAATTCTTTCGGCCATTCCTTCATGATCTGCTCCATGTCTTCTTCGTCCAACTTATAATAGGATTGTAGCTCCTCCTTGCTCTCATATTTGCACGCAGTTATATATATAAAATGTGGATCTACATGGAACTTGGCTATCGGTCTGTAGTGGTGCAAGGTGCATGGTGTCATGCGTGGGAATGACTCTATGGAAACCTTCAGTTGCTGATAGTAGGCATGGAACACTGCGTTCGACTACCATTGCTTCGACATGTCATTTGTATACCATAATGTAGAAAATCTAGCTACCAATGGCTCTGATTGTTCAATTTATGGAAAATTTGCTCCCTCTGGCATTTTCCAAACAACAAATGCAATCAGCAAAAGTAGTCAGCTGAAGTGGAACTCATATGCCTGATCGTGTGCTTTGCTTCAGTCTTTCTCAAGCTCTTTGACGAGGTAACTTGCCCAATTCATTTGCATTCCCTCCACGCATTTCCCTGCGAAGTCCACCATGAACCCGGTGACTTGTGTGGGGCAGTTCTTTTGGACGAGCTTGCCAGCTACGAGTTGGAAAGTGAGGGGCATTGCACCATCCTGAATAGAGGCTACCTTAGATACCGTGCATCTTGAGTGTAAACACCCACCCCCTCCGTTGGATACCGTGCAGCCTGAGTGTAGACACCCACCCGCTCCGTTGGATACTGCGCAGTCTCAGATGAGACACCCACCTTTGGATACCGCCCAGCCTTAGTGGAGACACCCACCCCTTCCATTCGATACAACGCAACCTTAGTGGAGACACCCACCCTCTCCGTTAGATACCACCTGCGCCTCAGTGGAGACACCCACCCCCACCTGTGCCTCAGTGGAGGCACCCATCCCCATCGTTGGATATCGCACAGTCTCAATGGATATTCCCACCCCCTCTTGGATACTGCACAACCTCAGTGGAGACACCCACCCCCTCCTATGCCTAAGTGGAGACACCCAGCTCCTCCTGTGTTCTGTTCTCATCACAGCCTCAACCCACCTATAAGAATTAATGAACCGCCTACTGCTGCTACATTTGGCACTCCGATGCAATCCGGCTCAGAAGTTGCATCTTGCTCCTCCAAGTTTCACGGTTTGGTGGGAATGAACAGGTGAAGTATTGTGAAATGCAAGAATTCTCAGAGTTGAGAGGAGAACAGGGCGTTTCCAAGATTCTAATGGTTTATAATTTTTCAAACGAAAAACTGTCGCAAACTGAAACGTATGACGAAAAGATCAGAAAGGCTACCAAGCATTGTACAGTTAAGAATTAAAGATCAGAAAGGCTACCAAGCATTGTACAGTTAAGAATTAAAGATCAGATAAACTTTTGAACAATTAATTGAGTATCGTAATGTACTCAGAAAATATGTGAATATGATTACATAATGATTAATTGAAGATAAAAAAGGAGATACCAAAGTAAAGTTGTATTGGTGATTATGTTCCCAAAATTTGATTTATATTTTATAGAATTATATTTAAATCATCGTTTATTTTGTCAATAATTTTACTCATTTTTAAAAAGTAGGCGAGTAAGTAAATTATATTAAATATATTATTACCTTACACTAAAATGAATGTTTAAATAGAATAAAATTTCAATTTACAGATTTTTTAGTTTTTATTTTAATTTTCAAAATTAATGGTAAAATAGAATATATTTCAATGTACTTATATTTACGAATTTTTAGTTTTGAATGATATCCCTGTGGTTTGACTTTACTTATATATTGGTCAAATATCATATATCTTAATTTACTTATATTTACGAATTTTCAGTAGTGGATGATATCCATGTGGTTAGACTTTACCTATAGAATATATTTCAATGTACTTATATTTACGAATTTTTAGTTTTGAATGATATCCCTGTGGTTTGACTTTACTTATATATTGGTCAAATATCATATATCTTAATTTACTTATATTTACGAATTTTCAGTAGTGGATGATATCCATGTGGTTAGACTTTACCTATATGTTGGTTAAACATCATATATCTTAGACCACTATTGATTCTTGGTTTTATTCGCATGATATGTATTTCACTATTGGTTCTTGGTTCTATTTCCATGATAGGTATTTCTTTTAAAATAGATTTTATTACAAGAACTTTGTTGCTAAAATAAGCTCATAATTTCCAAATAATTTGGTTAGTTTAGACTATATTATTTATTTAGAAAATATAAGTTTATGGAAGTGTTATTTATTTAGAAAATATAAGTTTATGGAAGTGTTTTAAAAGAGGAAATGATAATGTGTTTATATGTAAGTGTATTTAAATAGTGATAGGGGTGAGTTCAATTAGTTGTTGTTAATGGTATTTGTCATTTCACTAGCTACATTTTAGTAAGTATTCAAATTCTATTGTGTGAGGTGCACACTAGTATGCACTAACTAGTTTACTATGGATGTTGTTTACAATTCTACGGAAGGATCTCTTGTGTTTTTCCACGAGATTCCTTGAAAAAAGAACACACACACATCAAACTCCCTTATGTGAGGTGCATTAGTCTATGCTTATTAGGGATGTCATCCACAAATGTGGAGAAGGATCCCTTGAGTTTCGCTAGAAGTTTTTCTTGGAAAAATAATATATATATGTGTTAGTGTGTTTAAATATTCCTTACACATCACTATGGTGTTATAAAATGAAACATTAGATTAATTTTATGTCAATAGGTAAAGCACACTAATTTATGTTAATATATTTATTAAGATGTCATTCACAAATATGGAGAAAGATATTTATTAAAGGATAACTTTTTTTTTTTAAGAAAAACTTTCTTTCTTATATATATATATATATATATATATATATATATATTTAACATCATCCAATCCATCAGATTCCACATAAAAAAATTTAGTACAAAAATATAAAGAAAAGAAAAAAAAAACATTCATTTAATAAAACTGAGTGGATTATAGAAAAGAAAAAAAAGAGTCATTCATGAAATAGATAATGAAACTAATTTGATTATAAAATGTAACATTTTTTGCACTTCAACTCTCATGGTAAGATCCACCTAATCTTCTTAGGCTTATGTTGTCCACACTAGAAAAAAAAATAAAAAAAATCTAACCTAATTGTTCAAAGTGGAAAAACTGTTTATTACAATGTAGCTTCAATGTCCACATAACTACAATGTATATACTAATCATACTCCCTTTAAGTTCATGGTCTTGATCAACACTTCATGAGGATTTAAATTGAAAATAATCTTAATAACAAAAATAAAGGAAAACTAAGTTTCTAACTAGGTAAGTTTGAAAGGCTTGAGTTGTTCTCAACTTTAAGGGTGTAGTTGTCCACAATTATTAGTCAAAGTAGTATAATTTTTTTTTGTACATTTCAAAACCATTCACACAGACATTTCAAAATCGTTCACACATATATGATTCAAAACCGTTCACACAATGGACGTCAATGTGGATGTTTCAAAACTGTTCATGTTCACACAATGGGACGTTTCAAAACCGTTCACACAGTGGTATCCAGAAGAAAAATTTTCTACAATTGTTCTCAACCTGTTTCCATTTGTTAGTAATTTATTTAGTTTGAAATCATGTTTTCCAAAACCTTCAATTTCAATCTCTTTCTCCTTCTTGTTTCCCTTGTTTGGTTTGTCTTGGACTACCATGAATTTCTTCTCTCCACAATTCCCTGGAAGGATTTATGGATGCAATGACCAATAGTGCTCATTGGTGTGATCAATTTGCACATTTCTTTACTTGGGCCATATCAAAGGACTTTTTCTTCCCCTTAAATACTTGCATGTTCTTGATACCCTTCATCTCAATATATAGGGATTTTGTGCAAGCTTCATCTAAATTTTGAATATCAAAATGATATCTCTTGTTGGATATAACCATGTTCAAGCCTCGAACATATATAGTAAGCACATGGGTTCATTCTTTGAAAATTCATTAAGATAGATAAAAAAAAATTAAATTTAATAGTGTGATCATGTACAAATTGTCTTTAATGTTACCTACCAATATTTCCACTCAATTTGTTGCTCTCTTTCACTATTTAGGTAAAAAATCTTCATTATTGTCCTTTGAAGTCACTCTAATCAGTATATAGTAATAGGTTCTTTCCTTTACTATTATTGATTATGGGAGTAGTTATCCCACCATAGGAGAGCATGCTATAACATGTAAGGTGTTCAAAGGAAATTTTATGCACATCACTATTATCCTTGATATTTGAAATAAATCCAAGGCTTCCTTAACCAATTGTTTAGTTTCTCTACATATGTCAAGATTTTCCTGCACTCTAAATAGAGTGAACGTGAAACCCTCACTAATTTTATTAAGGGTTCTTTGAGATCTATTGAGTACACTTTCTTAATATTTCCATAATTACTCTATTACAATATGGTGGACATCAAATTAGATACCACCTAATGTAAGGCTTCTATACTTACTTCCATCTGAGCAGATATTGTCTCAAGACAACCATCTTTTTCCTTACTTTGAGCCTTCTTCTTAACTAGGATTTTCTCTATTCCTTCTTTGGGCTTCTCACCTTCCAACAAATATTTTTGTCTAGTTTTGACCATCCACTTCCAGGATTGAATGGTCCTCTAATACCAAATTGAATTTTGTTGGGCACTCTAGCCATATAGTTTTTACAACAAGAGCCTTGATTCTAAAATAGTGTTTGTAGACAACAATAAATTTCAACTATTAAACAAGCTATAAACCAAAATTTATCATATCCCATAAATAATTATTGTAGCTCAAACTATGTTATAGAACCCACACAATGAATACAAGTCTATGAACATGCCTAATTACAAGGAATGATAGTTTGTTCATTTATATAAAACTAGGATATAATACCTGAAGAAATAGAACCCTTTATTGATATTCCAAAATGAGAGAAATGTTCATTAGCCTCTTTGAGGGGGGAATATCCAAATGAGTAGCTCTCCAATACAATGATAATCCTTGAAAAAATATTACATAGCTTCCTACATCTATAAATATTTTTTTATTTCCTAAACCCTAACCACTAGTCCCAAAAATAATAAATACCAATTACCTAGTATGCCTTATTCCATATAGATGACCCTTTACAATAATTAACGACATGCCAAATTCCAAGTGGTCCTTATTCAAGGAGGATGGCCCCATACATTAATCAAATAACCCCCAAAGTACCCTTAACCAAAAACGTTAGGGTACGACCCTAATAAATTCTATTAAGAAACGTAGAACCTAGAGCTTGGTTGATTTACCAACTAATAAAAAGGAAATATGTTGCAAATGTATATCCATAACTAAGTATAAGTCTAGTGGTGCCATTCAGAAGTATTGGATGTGATTGGTAGCCAAAGGCTATGCCCAAAAATAAGGAATTGATTATGAGGAAACTTTTACACTTAAGTCTTCCATTATGGATTAAATTTTACACCTAAGGAATCCACCTAATGAACAATCCAATGATCTAATGTAGCATTTTATAGAAGGATTGCTCATTATATTTATGTCAAAATTAATTTTATGAATGGGTGGATAGATGGAGAAGTTTTCATAGAAAAATCACCTAGATTCCTAGAACTTGGTAAAGATAACCTTCTCTATAAGTTGTAAAAATCATTTTATGGGTTGACCTAAGCTGATCCAAGAGGATCTAGAAGACCTCAATTTTTGAATTCCTCGAATCTTAGTAAAAACAACACCAAATTGAAGAGCTCATCGAGATCTTTTTGATGGTGAAAACGACACCTCAAAAGGTCTATGTATGAAGAAGATATGGCCATCTGAAGTTGTGTATCAACAGGAAACGAGGGGCCATGTGGCACCCCAGGAGGTGACATGAGGCACCTCCATGTGGAATCGTTGGTAGGTGACATGACATCTCATTGGAATCCACATCAACAATCCAAGTTGGAAATTGTATAGTCCAGTAGGCATACATGTGGATCAATCTGGGGCTACCACGTGGCAACACCCAATTGATCGGCTAGTTTCAACCATATAAAAAAAATATCATTTGGGCATATTGGTCTAGTGTCGAACCCTCAACTTCATCGAAACCGACCGAATGAATTAACGGTCGGTCTATGTGGTGTTTCTTACCACATATAGGTTGGCAGTTTTATTTAAAGGTGTTGCATTTAAAATATGGAAAAAAGGGTCAACTAATCGACACTGAATCTGGAGACCGTACTAGCCAAATCCGAACCAAAATTTATACATAGTAGTCAAATCAAAGAATTGGCGGGAGGTTCAACCAACATATATATATATATATATATGGATGCCCAAGTGGGAACCAACGGGTCTCCCCTCCAACATTACCACAATTTTCCAGTACACCAAGTGGGAGAACTTGGTAAGTCCACCCACCTTAAACCATTTAAGACTAAGTTTATTCCTCAGCTGGAGGGGGGCGGGGGGGGGGTCCGCGAGGACAGCTCAGGGAACAAATTTCTATGCAAAGCTTGCAATTAATGTAGAGATGAGACTGTTGTGGTATGGATTCTAAGGCAGGGATCCCAGGAGGGTTGTTGATCCTTGACCATGGTTTGTTGATATCTGGTCAAGTTTGACCTATTTTTGGACTTCGACAGCCTGTCAAAGGAGGAGCACAAGACAAAACAGAGATTGGAGGATCTTGGCCCCTTTTTGGGTCCTTTTTGGGATGTCGGAATATGTAACGGGATTGGGATGTTGGCCCATGGGTTTAACCATGTTTAGGCCTATTTTGTATGTATAAATAAATGTATAGGAAATGTAAAAGGGAGAAGAGAACGAAGGAATCTATGTGATGTTAGTATGTAAGTAGGTTAAGTGCCAAGAGTTGGATTTGTGTGATCAGGAATTGTAAGGCTTTGTGCATACTGTGTGAGACTTGTACAAGTCATTGTAGAAAAATTATGGAAGGCTTAGTGTTGGAATGCAATAAAGAAGGATCTAGTGAGCTGCAAAGATATTCTGTCATGTGTGGAATAAGGTTTTTGAGGCTCTATGCTTGTAACCGATTGATTGAAGACAATAAATAAGAAGAGTTGGTGGACGTAGCCCCAGGGTGGGGGTGAACCACGTAAACATTGTGTTGTTATGCTTTGTGTTTGTCTTAATGTGTTTATGACTCTCTTGCTAAGTGATTTGATAGAGATAGATAAATTTGTTCATGCTTTGTGCTAATGATGTGTAGGAATGTTATATCTGACTTCTATGAATGTGCTTAGTGCTTTCTTCTGCTAAATCTGATCCATCTGTGTGTGTTAATTACTTAACTGCCCTAGATCAGTGTGAATGGTGCGAAGCTCTATTTTATCAGTGAAGTAGATATTGATTGCATATTGAGGATATGATGGTGCTAAGTGCTCTATTAAGTATCATAATCATAGATCTGTGTCCCAGCTAAGGTTGTAGACACTTGAGTCTCGCAACCACTCCTACCTCTACCTCGAGTGAGACTTCATCTACTTCACAGGTGTTTCTGAAAGGGTTGGTAGTTAGGGTTTTGTTGGTGCGTTGTTGTAGCGTTGAACCCTAGGTCTGCCCATGTGCCAAAAAATGGTTCTATTGTCGAGACTGAAACTATGATTGTTGGGAACTGAGAAAGAATAATCTTTGTGAAAAGATTCGTCCTGAAGTTGTGAAAGCTATGTGCATAGATATGTCGCTCTAGTGCGTAGTATTCTACTTGATTTATAAAATTTCGTGCTATAAGAAAGAAGCCCGATCTGAAGAAAGAGGTTGGATTTGAAGGAAAGAAGCAACATCTGAAAGCTTTGTTCTCTAAGAGAGGTAAAAGTGAGAATTTATGGTTAAAAGAGGTAAGATCTGCAAGCTCTGTGCTTTGATAAAGGTAAGAATAGTGAAATGTTTTAGATATGAAAGATTTGTGCTTTGGAGAAGTAAGATAAGTGGAAATTTTTGTTTCTAGAGTATGGATCTAGGTATGTTTAATAGATTATGTCCTAGTTTGAAAACTAGGGTATTGATAGATGAAGGAAGATTTGATATTAATAGATCTGACAAGAATAGTGAAAGATATGTTATACCTATGCATAGAAATAATGTTTGGACTAACAAGTTGTTGCAGGTTAGCTCCTATGATCCTAACATGCAGTACCAGAAAGTATGGGGATCATTTAAAAGAAAGAGAGGATTAACCCTATGTTACAACTATAGAAGACTAGGACATCTTGCTAAGGAATGCCCTGGAAGAAGACCTAGTTGTCTTTGTTGCAAATCTATGGACCATGAAGTGTCGGATTTCCCTAGAATGATTGCTAAGCTTGAAAGAATGAATCTGAACCAAGAAAACCCTAAGGCAGATCCAGAAATAACAGAATCCCAGAAATAATCAGAGAAAGTATTGTTACAGATAAAAGAAACCTTGAATGACCACCGAGATATCAACTTATCGGGGATATTCAAAGAAAAAGAATGCATCGAAGAAAGAATAAGAGACTTCTACATTGATTATGTTCTGGATGAGGAAACACAGGTGAATATCATGACAGAGAGAACTTGGGAAGCTATAGGGAAGACTGCTACGATTTCTTCATTAGGAGGAATAGGATTATTTAGAGGAAAACTGGTAAACCTATGTGAGAAGCTCGCTCGTGTACCTATGCACGTTAATGGAACTTTAACAAAAGAATATTTTGAGATTATTAAATTTATTGAAGACAGTGCTTGGTTCACCATGTTACTAGCCAACCCTTGGATTGAAAGAGACCAGGCCAGAAGGAAAGAAGAATAAGTAGTGTTAGAACAATAGAAGCAGGAGTTAAAAGAATTCATGACTAGAAGGATCGCACATTTGATTGCATAACAGGAGAACATATCGAAGCTATTTAACACCAAATACCCTGATGTTGAAGTTGCAAGAACCATATAAGACCAACAGAAGACTGAAGTACTTATCCCAAATAAAGAAAAAGTATTACCCTCAAATCCTAGGAAAGAATCTCAACAACGCGTAGTGACTATGTCAAATGAAGATAAAAATAAGAATGGAAAAAGACATACTGAGACGAAGCTCACTGGAAAGAAGGCTAGAAGGCTAAGTAAGAAGAGGGCTAAGATTGAAAAGTTACAAAAAGTTACAGAGGGAACTTCGCAGGAGGGAAATTTGCAAAATTGGAGCTTCGTTGGGATATCAGAACAATGACACATGGCACTTCGCCATGGCAGAGCAATATAGTCATTGGGGAAATTATAACCATTCGATCGATGCTCCGAATGGGTAGAAAGGAAATTATGGTTCATTATCAGACCGTTGGACCACACCATAACAGACAGAACAGGGTTAATGGAGGCTTCATACCCATTGCAAGTGAATTGTTGTCTAGTTACCTATTTATCCCATCGTGCCATGCACCGAGAACACTTTTTCTAATTGAGAATTTGAGCCCACAGAATAAGCCGAGTTTATACAGTGATTGTTGTGCTCTTTCTCTCTATCTCACTATTGTGTCTAAGTTATTCTCCGAATCCACGATTTTTAACCCCGAGTGTGTATGTCGGACGAATTGAACGTCGTAGAGAAATATGTTGAATAAGTTTTGATTGACTTGATGACTAAAAGAGTCATTTCAAAGAGATTATTATCCACAGGTGTACAATCATCATCCATGAGAGGACTGCCAACTTCCCCATCAACTGCTCGAGATGAACCATCCCGACCATCAGATGAGAAGTGAACTAAGCACAGGGATGATATCGCGAATGATAAGTTAATTATGAGCATATTACCTACCTATATACCACCTTTGAGTGGTGTTTTAAACCGCGACAACGTAACTAGAGATTTTGAGTACACCTTGGTCACTGCATACCTCTCGAAGGGGATATGCATAGTTCATGCAGACCAAGATAATATTGCAGCATTGAAGTTTAGCGACTTCAACCTCAGTGATAGGAAGGCCTACAAAATGCTCGCCCCACATAAGTACCTGACCAGAACAAAGGGAAAGAATTTGAAGATTGTCCCTCAGTCATGGACCCATAACCTCACGCAGTCCACCCTGTTGAACACTATGAAGATTCCACACTTTGGACGACACCAAGAGGTGAATGCATGTGTCAAATTGTTGTTTTCTTGTTACCATGGAGGTTATATATGGTTAAACCATCGCATAACAGTGGATTCGACGTTGATAAATCGGATCACCGGGCTTAGTATGCAAGAAACCAACCCATAGGATTTCTATCCTGGAAAAGTCAGGGACCGCGCTCTTGCTCAAAGGATCAAGGACACTTATGGTGATGTCGAGAAAGGAATGCGAGGCTACAAGGTAGCTTCTATCCATAGTGGCATAGTGCACCTCGCCTATCATATGATTGCAAGGAAGTTGGCACACAAGAATCGACCCACCCAAGTGACTGGTTTTGTAGTCAACCTACAAAAGAAGTGCGTGGAGGGCCTACAAATGAATTGGGTGCAGTACCTGGTGAACCAATTAAAACTTGACTACATAGAAGCCTAGGATCAAGGGTACTAATTTCACTTCAACTGGCTATTGATCCTGATCTCTTTCATTGTTTGGGAGATGCCAGAAGGTGCGACCTTCCCAGACATTGATCCCTTTGAACCATTAGCTGTGAATTTCAACACACTGTGGTATTCAAGTGACATGAATAAATAGTGGCAGTCCAATGTTGTATTTCATGCATACTACAACCAGTTGAAGGTAGCCATACAGTTTGCACCTTGCATAACTCCGAATACTTTACACAGGTTCTGAACTTTGACGAAGTTCAACGCGGACTGCCATTTCATTTATATTACAGCGTGCGTTGACGAGCACAAACAACAACTTCAGTCCTACTACAAGCTAACAGAGGAGGACTTGGAGGAGATCACCAAGGACTGGATGACGAACCTCCTCATTCTAGCAGACCCTACGGAGATATCCAATATAGACAGTCCAGGAACTATGCAGGATACACCCGGGCCAAGCAAGACAAAGAAGACCAAAGAGTTCCATGATTTAGACAGCGCATCCATGAAGACCACTTCCATCTCACCTGAGCAAGGAGGTGATGATGCAGATTTGAATGAAACAGAGGTCCAAAAGCAGTAGGGTGACGAGGTTGATCCCCTGAAAAAGAGGAAATGTTCACCTCCGAAACCTTCCTCCCGGAAGAAATTGAAGGCCACTATGACGAATATGCAGACCGTCCTCACCTTTGATGACTTCAACTTCCTCATAGAAGCCCTGAATGATGCTTCACTAGAGATAGCACAGAAGCAAGAAGAAAAGAAAGAGGAGTTGTATGATCGAATCACAACTGAACTCCGAGGAGTACAATAAGCCCTACAATCCAGCCGCATAGTCTTCACTGCACTGGGAGAGCCAGAAGTGGGAGATGAGACAGCTCAACTCCACTGAATAGCTGATATAGTCAAAGCTCGTCTTCGACGAGTGCAAGAGGAAACAACGTAAGCCACCCAGGATTTAGTACAAGTATAGGGAGTACTTGTAGAACAACGTCGAGCTTCCCGAATAGGAAAAGATCGCTCTCCAAGAGAATTTTGATGAAGAAAAGGAACAACTACAACAAGCCAAGGAACAGTTTCTCACCGAGCAAGTTGAAGTGAAGGAAACGGTCAACAGAGCACTTCTCTCTGTGACTGTCATAGGAGTAAAGGCGGAGGATCAAGTCACGAAGTAGGTAGCGCAACTTGAATAAGTGATCCAAAAACTCCAGCAGTGCATAGCATATTTAAAGCTACACACATTACCAGAGATTCCAAGGAGGTAAGAGACCAACAAGAATTCATTTCCCGCGGCGCAGTTGACAGACTGAAGGCCCTTACCTTAGAATGCAAGCAATTTGTTGATCACAGTGCCCAGACATATGATAAACTTACCGATAACCCAGAGTTGTAGGCACTGGAGTCACAGCTCCAGGAAGCGAAGCAAAATGCAGAAACACTATAAGCGCAGTTGAAGTCTCTGTCAACTGTGGAGAGAATGAAGAGATCTCAACAGAAGTGAACCACCCAGCAGAAAATCCATAATATCTAGAGTAGATTTATGGAGATAACTTAGAAACTCCAACCAATACAATATAAGGTCTATCAGTTGTTTACAGAGGTGGAAGGCTAGGGAGCAGAACTAGAGCAAGTTAGCACTGTGGTAGAGCAACGCCTGGAAGTACCTATGAATGATGCAGTCATTCAAGAATTTGTTGAAAAAAAGCATGTAGCACAACAACAAGTTGAAGCAGTTCAAGCCAATATCGAAGCGTTCGAAGCATAAATTCCTACATCATAGTGAATTAGGATGAGTCACAGGTGAGTGTTGGGGGCCTATTGGCCCTTGACCAGGCTTTGTTGATATCTGGTCAAGTTTGACCTATTTTTGGACTTCGACAGCCTGTCGAAGGAGGATCGCAAGATGAAGTAGAGATTGCTATATATCAACCCCTTTTTGGGTCCTTTTTGGGATGTAATAATATGTAACGGGATTGGGATGTTGGCCCATGGGTTTACCCATGTTTAGGCCTATTTTGTATGTATAAATAGATGTATAGGCAATGTAAAAGGGAAAATAAAATGAAGGCATCTATGTGATGTTAGTATGTAATTAGGATACGTTCCAAGAGTTGGATATGTGTGATCAGGAATTGTAAGGATTTGTGCATCTTGTGTGAGACTTGTACAAGTCATTGTAGAAAAATTGTGGAAGGCTTAGTGCTGGAACGCAAGGAAGAAGGATCTAGCGAGTTGTGCAGATATTTTTTCCTGTGTGGAATAAGTTTCTTGAGGCTCTGTTCTTGTAACCGATTGACTGAAGAAAATAAATAAGAAGAGTTGGTGGACATAGCCCCAGGGTGGGGGTGAACCATGTAAACACTGTGTTGTTATGCTTTGTGCTTGTCTTAATGTGTTTATGACTCTCTTGATAAGTGCTTTGATAGAGATAGATAAATATGTTCATGCTTTGTGCTAATGATGTGTAAGAATGTTAGATCTGACTTCTATGAATGTTCTTAGTGCTTGCTTCTGCTAGATGTGATCCATATGTGTGTGTTAAATACTTAAATGCCTTAGATCATTGTGAATGCTATGAAGCTCTATTTTAACAACGAAGTAGATATTGATTGCATATTGAGGATCTGATGGTGATAAGTCCTCTATTAAGTATCATAATCACATATCTGTGTCCCATATAAGGTTGCAAACAACTGAGTCTCACAACCACCCCTGCCTCTACCTCGAGTGAGAGTTCATCTGCTTCGCAAGTGTTGCCGAAAGGGCCGATAGTTAGGTTTTTGTTGGTGCGGTGTTGTAGCGTTGAACCCTAGGTCTTCCCCTGTGCCAACAAGGGTTACAGAAGTGAAAATGATAGAACCATATGGTGTTTTCATTCTTATCCAGGTGGATATCGACAACCACCCACCTATTCCAACTGAATCATTTTGGCGGTTTCAGTTTGGCAGTTGTATTCCTAGTTTTTGAGTCCCAAATTTCTGGGGTTGTTTTGAGGCCCTAAACAACATTTTTAGGGATCACCACAACCAAAATATAGTAAATTCTAGTATGATGGCAACATGTGTAGTCCTCGGGTAGAAATTTCCAACGATCTATCATGCGCCCCAAACGGAGATCGTATGCCAAAGTTATGCTCCCGAGAATTTGATACACAAAACTACCCAAAACGGTGTCCACAAAACTGTTGGCTTTTCATCTTCTGGGGTTAGGGTTTTGGATTTTCTTTATGTTAAAAATTCCTTTAGAGCCTCATTGAAAATCATCTTATTGTGAATGCGAGTAGCTGTCACATCTCTTCTCAAAGATAAGCTACCACCATTCTAGCAAGTCTTTCACTCTGTATTTTTACAGTCTTTGTACATTTTCGCTCATTAATAGAAATTGTGTATTATTGTATCTCTGTGTTTATGTTTGCATCTCTGATATATTTATGTTATATTGTTGGATATCCGATACTTCTCTATACATTTCTTTATTATATCTTCGCTCTCATTTCGTGCCGAAAATAATCTAGATCAATGGTATCAGAGAAAGATGCTCTTGATCGTTTTTCAATGCATGTCCCCAATGAGGTCTGAGTATAGCAAGTTGGGTCTTGAGCTTGTCTCTCTTGAGGAAAATCACTCTCACACACCCTAGAAATCCTCAATGGTGGAAGAAAATAAAAAATATAGAGAAAACAATTCTATCAACATGTTACTTGAGCAAGCTCTCATGCAATAGAGGGATGAAATGATCGAGAATTTTGCCCACATCCTTCAATGCATGTCGATAACAATAGTCTTGTCTTCATTGAGCAGACACTTTGGAGGAACCTCTCCTTTTAAGGTACAATTTAATTTTGATATTCCCATATTTGAAGGAGAAATAGATGTGGATGCCCTAGAAAAATGGTTAAATATACTAGAATGTTATTTCTTTGTTCATAATTTCTCTGACAAGGAAAATATCATCTTCGAACTCCTTAAGGCTCTCCCCCATGTCAAACATTGGTGGGAAACTTACTGTGATCAAAGTTCCACAAAGGAGTCTGGAATATATGGGGTCAGGCCCACTTGCGATATTTTTGTGGATGTGGTAAAGGAACAGTATTACCCTGTTGGAAACTATGAGGACCAATACATGAGATGGACCACATTGCGTCAAGAGAGGGGCCAAGAAGTTTCAAAGATCACCAATACCTTCCATACCTTGCACACTAAGCTGGGTATCAAGGACTCCGAGTGACATTTTGTTCTGAAATATCGTGGGGCTCTACAGAGATACCTGTTGGCACAGGGGCAGGCCTAAGGTTCAACTCTCAACAACGCACCAACAAAACCCTAACTACCGTCCCTTTTGAAAACACCTGCGAAGCAGGCGAAGTCTCACCCGAGTTAGAGGCAGGGGGGGTTACAGGACTAAGGTATCTGTAACCAAGCTGGGACACAGATATGTGATTATAACACTTCTCAAGGTACTTAGAAGATAACATGCATTAGACTATCAAATTCATTCACATCGTAGAATAAACCCTAAGGATAGATCGACGTAGTAACAATGAAAAAATACACATCACACTTAGCATCATAAGTTAGATCTAGCACATTCAACATAAATAAAGCACTAAGAATCCATAGATCTATCTATCATATATAAAAACTAATGCACTAAGCAGATTCCCACCATAAACATGATAGCACAAATAAAACCATCAACACATGATATACGTAGTTCAACCTACTGTGGGGCTGCGTCCACCAACTGCTTCTTCTTCTTTATTAGGCTTCAATCTCTTACATTCTTCTGCTCCTGTTCACTAAGCCACAAATCCAAGCTTCGCACCGGATAGGTGATTTGCACACTAAGCACCAGATCCACCTTCCCAAAATTAGGTCAACGCACAAAGCCAACTCCTATATCAAGCACAGAGCCTTACATACACAGTCTATTGAACTAAGCAACCCAAAAATACTTGCACTTAGCCTTGCACTTAGTTAATTACATCCCCCCCACTACATTACATTCTTTCCTATTTATGGTTTTACATATACAAAAATGCCTAATCATGGGTAAACCCATGGGCCAACATCCCATCAACCATTACAAAACCCTAAAAATCCCATGCTGGGTCCACAAAGCCCAAAAAACAAGTGAGATCTGTGATCTCAGCTCCACCTAGGTGCTCCTTCCTCGATCACTGCGTCAAAGTCCAAAAAGTGGTTAAACTTGACCAATATTTCCTCAAAACTTGGTCAAGGACCAACAGGCCCCCAACACTCACATGTGACTCGTCCCGAGTCACTCAGATCTGGGCAGCGCTACTTCGAAGGCCTCGAGCTTAGCTCAAGCTGCCTCAACTTGTTGTTTTTCCTGACCTTCTTTCTCAACAAACTCCTAGATCATTTTCTCTTTAACAGGCCCTTCTAGTGGTTGTTCCATTGTGGTAACCACTTGGTCTAGTTGTGAACCTTGTCCTTCGATCGCTTCAAACACCGTGTAGGCTTCCTCCTGCACTGGTTGTAGTTTCTGTGTGACTTCCATTACTCTTCCCTGGATGGAAGAAATATGTTGTTGGGCCACACACTATTCTTTTGATCTCTTCATTCTCTCGACTGTCGTGAGTGACTTCATCTATGCTTGAACTGTCAGTGCCTACTGTTGTGCCTCCTATAATTGTGCTTCCAACTTCCTAATCTGTAGATCTTCCATGAGGTGTTCATAGTTTTGCGTGCTTCTATCCCTTAGTTTTTTTCATTCTGAGGTGAGGGTTTTGATTATTTCGATTGCTCTCTTCACAACTTCCCCCCTCTGGTTGTGCACTTCTTACAGAGTGCTTGGTACTGCTTGGATCTCTAACTTCGTTACCCTTGCTTGAAGTTGTTGGATGACCTCAATGAGCTTCATCACTTGAACCTCGACTGCCTCATGTTCCTCCTGTGCCAAGCCTAGCACAGAGCGAAGTGCTCTGCTCACCACTTCTTTGACTATAGTCTGCTTTGCCAACAACTGGTCCTTTTCCCTCTATATATTCGCTTTTTCTTCCTTGAGCATCGCCTGAAACTCATCTTTATCGTTTTCATAAGAGGTTACACAGTATCACACAACTCCTAATTGCTCCAATACCTCTTCTTTTTATTTCTTCAAGGCTCGTATAACCTTCTCCTTCTCTTCTTGGACTCACTGAATTCAAGCCTCTGTTGCATCTGCAAGTCTTCGAAGTTGGGTTGGCTCATCCCCCAACTTTGCAGTCTCTGACGAGGAAGGCATAGTAGGGAATACGCGGACCAAGCGAATAGCTTCATGTACTTCGCTCAATTCCCTTTCTATCCTTCCATATAGTTCATCCTTCTTCACTCCGTATCTCTACAAGAGATGCTCAGATGCATCCTCCATCGCTCTGTTATCATCTTCTGTGATTGTGGCCTCCAACTAGGGCTTGCTGGTGCTGGTCTTCTTTCTTGTTGAAGGTTTCTGTGGAGAAACCTTCCTCTTCTACAAAGTTATTTTTACGACAGGGGGATATTTTGGCGAGGTAGCTTCACCTTCTCCTCACTTTTCTCCTTCATCCCATCCTCCCTGTCCATCTACTTCGTCTCTTCCTCCTCCTAGGGATCTAGATCCATTTCCTTCAATGACGTTGTCTTCCTCATCAGTATTTTCATCCTGGACTTCCTCCTTTTTATTCTTCTTCTTCACGTTGGTCTGTCCTACATGCTCAAACCAAGTGACCAAGGGGCTTCTTATAATATCATTGTCGGAGAGTTCAACATCAATGATAGGTGCCTAAAATTATTCCAACCATTCCTTCATGATCTACTCCATGTCTTCGTTGGCCAACTTATAATAAGATTGTAGCTCTTCCTTTCTCTCATCTCTGTGCATAGTTATGTATATAAAATGTGGATCTGCGTGGAACTTGGCTATCGGTCTATACTAGTGCAAGGTGAATGTTATCATGCGTGGGAATGACTATATAGAAACCTTCAGTTGTCGATAGTAAGCATGGAACACTGCGTTCAAATTCCATTGCTTCGACATGTCATTCGTATACCATAATGTAGAAAATCTAGCTACCAATGGATTTGATGGTTCAATTTCTGGAAAATTTGCTCACTCTAGCATTTTCTAAGCGCTAAATGCAATCAGCATGAGTAGCCAGCTGAAGTGGAACTCATATCCCTGATCGTGCGCTTCACGACAGTCTTTCTCAAGATCGTTGACGAGGTAACTCACCCAATTCATTTGCATGCCCTCCATGCATTTCTTTATGAGGTCCACCACGAACCCAGTGACCTGTGTGGGGCAATTATTTTGGACAATATTTCCAGCTATGAGTTGGAAAGCAAGGCACATTGCACCATCCTGGATAGAGGCTACCTTAGATACTGTGCAACCTGAGTGTAGACACCCACCCCCTCTATTGGATACCATGCATCCTAAGTGTAGACACCCACCCCCTTCGTTGGGTACCGCATAGTCTCAGTGGAGACACCCACTGTTGGATACTTCCTAGTCTGAGTGGAGACACCCACCCCCTCCATTCAATACAACGCAACCTCAGTGGAGACACCTACCCCCTCCATTGGATACTGCGCAGCCTCAGTGGAGACACCCACCCCCACCTGCACCTCAGTGGAGGCACCCATCCCCATCGTTGGATACCGCACAGTCTCAGTGGAGATTCCCACTCCCTCTGTTGGATACCACACAGCCTCAGTGGATACACCCACCCCCTCCTCTGCCTAAGTGGAGACACCCAACTCCTCCTGTGTTATGTTCTCATCATAGCCTCAACCCACCTATAAGAATTAACGAACCGCCTACTGCTGCTACATTTGGAACTCCCCTGTAATCCGACTCATAAGCTACATCCATCTCCTCCAAGTTTCACGGTTCAGTGGGAATGAACAGGTGAAGTATTGTGAAATGAAAGAATTATCGGAGTTGGAAGGAGGATAGGGTGTTTCCAAGCTTCTAACGATTTATAATTTTTCAAATCAAGAACTGTCGCAAACTTAAATGCCGAAAAGATCAGAGAGGCTGTCGAGCATTGTACAAATAAGAATTAAAATTAGAGAAACTTTTGAACAGTTAATTGAGTATCGTAATGTACTCAGAAAATATGTGAATATGATTACATAATGATTAATTGAAGATAAAAAATGAGATACCAAAGTAAAGTTGTATTGGTGATTATGTTCCCAAAATTTGATTTATATTTTATAGAATTATATTTAAATCATCGTTTATTTTGTCAATGATTTTACACATTTTTAAAAAGTAGGCGAGTAAGTAAATTATATTAAATATATTATTACCTTACGTTAAAATGAATGTTTAAATACAAAAATATTTGTTTATTATAATGTTGTTTCAATGTCCACATAACTACAATGTATATACTAATCATACTCCCTTTAAGTTCATGGTCTTGATCAACACTTCATGAGGATTTGAATTGAAAATAATCTTAATAACAAAAATAAAGGAAAACTAAGTTTCTAACTAGGTAAGTTTGAAAGGCTTGACTTGTTCTCAACTTTAAAGGTGTAGTTGTCCACACTTATTAGTCAAAGTAGTAGAAATGTTTTCTATGCATTTCAAAACCATTCACACACAGACATTTCAAAATCGTTCACACATGTACGTTTCGAAACCGTTCACACAATGGACGTCAATGGAGGTTTCAAAATTGTTCATGTTCACACAATGGAACGTTTCAAAACCGTTCACACAGTGGTATCTAGAAGAAAATTTTTCTACAATTGTTCTCAACCTGTTTCCATTTGTTAGTAATTTATTTAGTTTGAAATCATGTTTTCTGAAACCTTCAATTTCAATCACTTTATCCTTCTTGTTTCCCTTGTTTGGTTCGTCTGGGACTACCATGAATTTCTTCTCTCCACAATTCCTTGGAAGGGTTTATGGATGCAATGACCAATAGTGTTCATTGGTGTGATCAATTTGCACATTGCTTTACTTGGGTCATATCGAAAGACTTTTTATTCCCCTTAAATACCTGCATGATCTTGATACCCTTCATCTCAATATATATGGATTTTGTGCAAGATTCATCTAAAGTTTGAATATCAAAATTATATATCTTGTTGGATATAACCATGTTCAAGCCTCAAACATATATAATAATCACATGGGTTCATTCTTTGAAAATTCATTAAGATAGCTATTTTTTTAAAAGTCAATAGTGTGATCATATACAAATTGTCTTTAATGTTATCTACCAATATTTCCACTCATTTTGTTTCTCTCTTTCACTATTTAGGTAAAAAATATTTCTTACTGTCCTTTGAAGTCACTCTAGTCAGTATACAGTAATAGGTGCTTTCCTTTACTATTATTGATTATGGGAGTAGTTATCCCACCATAGGAGAGCATGATATAACATGTAAGGTGTTCAAAGTAAATTTTATGCACATCACCATTATCCTTCATATTTGAAATAAATCCCAGGCTTCCTTAACCAATTGTTCAGTTTCTCTACATATGTCAAGCTTTTCCTCCACTCTAAATGGAGTCAACATGCAACTCTCACTAATTTTATTAAGTTTTCTTTGAGATATATTGAGTACACTTTCTTCACATTTCCATAATTACTCTATTACAAGATGGTGGACATCAAATTATATACCACCTAATGTAAGGCTTAAATACTTACTTCCATATGAGAAAGTCTTTTCTCGAGACAACCATATTTTTCCTTACTTTGAGCCTTCTTCTTAAGTAGGATTTTCTCTATTCCTTCTTGGGGCTTCTCACCTTCCAACAAATATTTTTGTCTAGTTTTGACCATCCACTTCTAGGATTGAATAGTCCTCTAATACCAAATTGAATTTTTTTGGGCACTCGAGCCATATAGTTTTTACAACAAGAGCGTTGATTCTAAAATAGTGTTTGTAGACAACAATAAATTTCAACTATTAAAAAAGCTATTAACCAAAATTTATCATATACCATAAATAATTATTGCGGCTCAAACTATGTTATATAATCCACACAATGAATACAAGTCCATGAACATGCCTAATTACAAGGAATGTTAGTTTGTTCATTTATATAAAACTAGGATATAATACCTGAAGAAATAGAACCCTTTATTGATATTCCAAAATGAGAGAAATGTTCATTAGCCTCTTCGAGGGGGGAATCTCCAAATGAGTATCTCTCCAATACAATGATAATCCTTGAAAAAAGATTGCATATCTTCCTACATCTATAAATAGTTTTTTATCTCCTAAACCCTAACCACTAGTTCCAAATATAATAAATACCAACTACCTAGTATGCCTTATTCTATATAGATGACCCTTTACAATAATTAATGACATTCCAAATTCCAAGTGGTCCTTATTCAAGGAGGATGGCCCCATACATTAATCAAATAATCCCCAAGTACCCTTAACCAAAAGCGTTAGGGTAGGACCCTAATAATTTCTTTTAAGAAAAATAGAACCTAGAGCTTTGTTGATTTACCAAATAATAAAAAGGAAATTGGTTGCAAATGGATATCTGTAACTAAGTATAAGTCTAATGGTGCCATTGAGAAGTATTGGATGTGATTGGTAGCTAGAGGCTATGCCCAAAAATAAGGAATTGATTATGAGGAAAATTTTACACTTAAGTCTTCCATTATGGATAAAGTTTTACACCTAAGGAATCCACCTAATGAACAATCCAACGATCTAATGTAGCATTTTATAGAAGGATTGCTCATTATATTTATGTCAAAATTAATTTTATGAATGGGTGGATAGATGGAGAAGTTTTCATAGAACAATCACCTAGATTCCTAGAACTTGGTAAAGATAACCTTGTCTATAAGTTGTAAAATCCATTTTATGGGTTGACCCAAGATGATCCAAGAGGATCTAGAAGACATCAATTTTTGAATTCCTCAAATCTTAGTAAAAACAACACCAAATTGAAGATCTCATCGAGATCTTTTTTACGGTGCAAACGAAACCTCAAAAGGCCTATGTATGAAGAAGATATGGCCATATGAAGTTGTGTACCAACAAGAAAAAAGGGGCCATGTGGCACCCCAGGAGGTGACATGAGGCACCCCAGGAGGTGACATGAGGCACCTCCATGTGGCATCACTGGTAGGTGATGTAGCATCTCATTGAAATCCACGTCAGCAATCCAAGTTGGCAATTGTATAGTCCAGTAGGCATACATGTGGATTAATCTGGGGATACCACGTGGAAACACCCGATTGGTCGATTCGTTTCAACCATATAAAAAAAATATCATTTGGGCATATTGGTCTAGGGTCGAACCCTCGACTTCATCGAAAGCAACTGAATGACTTATTGGTTAGTCTACGTGGTGGTTCTTACCACATATAGGTTGGCAATTTTATTTAAAGGTGTTGCATTTAAAATATGGAAAAAAGGGTCAACTAGTCGACACTGAATCCGACGACCAGACTGGCCAAACCCAAACCGAAATCTATACATAGTAGTCAAATCATAGAATTGGCGAGAGGTTCAACCAACGGGTCTCCCCTCCAACATTACCACAATTTTTCAATACACCAAGTGGGAGAACTTGGCAATTCCACCTACCTTAAACCATTTAAGACTAATTTTATTCCTCAGCTGGAAGGGGGGGGGTGTCCACGAGGACTGCTCAAAGAACAAATTTCTATGCAAAGCCTGCAAATAATGTAGAGATGAGACTGTTGTGGTATGGACTCTGAGGCAGGGATCCCAGGAGGGTTCTAGAAGTGAAAATTATAGAACCATATGGTGTTTTCAAGGTGGATATCGGTGACCACCCACCTATTCCAACTTAATCATTTTGGTGGTTTCAGTTTAGCAGTTGTGTTCCTAGTTTTCTAGTCCCAAATTTTCATGGTTGTTTTGAGGCCCTAAACAACATTTTTAGGGATCGCCAGAGTCAAACTATATTAAAATTAAAGTATGATGGCAACATGTGTAGTCCTCGGGTAGAAGTTTCCAACAATCTATCGTGCGCCCCAAATGAAGATCGTATGCCAAAGTTACACCCCCAGGAAGTTGATACACCAAACTACCCAAAACGGGGTCCACACAATTGTTGGCTTTTCATCTTCCGGGGTTAGGATTTTGGATTTTATTTATGTTAAAAATTACTTTAGAGCCTCATTTAAAATCATCTTATTGTGAATGTGAGTAGATGTCACATCTCTTCTCAGAGATAAGCTACCGCCATTCTAGCAAGACTTTCACTCTGTATTTTTACAGTCTTTGTACATTTTCGCTCATTAATAGAAATTGTGTATTATTGTATCTGTGTGTTTATTTTTGCATGTCTGATATATTTTTGTTATATTGTCGTATATTCGATACATCTCTGTACATTTATTTATTATATCTTCTCTCTCATTTTGTGCCGAAAATAATCCAGATCAATGGTATCAGAGCAGGATGCTCTTGTTCATTCTTTCAGTGCATGTCCCCGACGAGGTTTGATTATAGCAAGTTGGGTCTCGAGCTTGTCTCCCTTGAGGAAAATCGCTCTCTCACACCAAAGAAATCCTCAATGGTGGAAGAAAATAAAAAATATAGAGAAGATGATTCTATCAATTTGTTGCTTCAACAAGGTCTCATGCAATAGAGGGATGAAAGGATGGATAATTTTTCCCACATCCTTCAATGCATGTCGATAACAATAGGCTCGTCTTCATTGAGCAGTCACTTTGGAGGCACCTTTCCTTTTAAGGTACAATTTAGTTTTTATATTCCCATATTTGAAGGATAGATAGATGTGAATGCCCTAGGAAAATGGTTAAATCTACTAGAAGGTTATTTCTTTGTTCATAATTTATCCGACAAGGAAAACATAATATTTTCACTCCTTAAGGCTCTCCCCCATGTCAAACATTGGTGGGAAACTTACTGGGCGCAAAGTTTCACAAAGGAGTCTGGAATATAAGGGGTCAAGCCAACTTGGTATTTTTTTGTGGATGTGGTAAAGGAAGAATATTACCATGTTGGCAACTATGAGGACAAGTACATGAGATGGACCACATTGTGGCAAGAGAGGGGCCAAGAAGTTTCGGAGTTCACCAATACCTTCCATACCTTGCGCACTAAGCTGGGTATCAAGGAATCTGAGTGACATTTGGTTCTGAAATACCACGGGGATCTACACTGATAAATGTTAGCATAGGGGCAGACCCAAGGTTCAACGCTCAACAACGCACCAACAAAACCATAACTACCGGCCCTTCAGAAACACATGCAAAGCAGGCAAAGTCTCACCTGAGGTAGAGGCTAGGGGGGTTACAACAATCAGGTGTCTGTAACCAACCTGGGACACAGATATATGATTATAACACTTCGCAAGGTACTTAGAATATAACATGCATTAGCCCATCAAATTCATTCACATTTCCGAATAAACCCTAAGGATAGATCGACGTAGTAACAATGAAAAAATACACATCGCACTTAGCATCATAATTTAGATCTAGCACATTCAACATAAATAAAGAACTAAGAATCCATAGATCTATCTATCACATATAACAACCAATTCACTAAGAAGATTCCCAACATAAAGATCATAACACAAAGAAAACCATCAACACATGATACCATAGTGTGGGGCTATGTCCACCAACTACTTCTTTTTATTTATTAGGCTTCAATCTCTTACATTCTTATGCTCTTGTGCACTAATCCACAGAGCCAAGCTTCGCACCGAATAGGTGATCTGCGCACTAAGCACCAGATCCACCTTACCAAAATTAGGTCAACGCACAGAGCCAAATCCTCTATCAAGCACAAAGCCTTACATACATAGTTTGTTGGACTAATCAACCCAAAACTACTTGCACCTAGCCTTTCACTTACTTAATTACATCCCCCCCCCCACTACATTACATTCTTTCCTATTTATTCATTTACATTTAAGAAAAGGCCTAATCATGGGTAAACCCATGGGCCGACATCCCATAAACCATTACAAAACCCTAAAAATCCCATGCTGGGTCCACAAAGCCCAAAAAACAAGTGAGTTCCACGATCTCATCTCCGCCTAGGTGCTCCTTCCTTGATCACTGCGTTGAAGTCCAAAATGTGGTCAAACCTGACCAATATTTCCTCAAAACATGGTGGAGGGCCAACAAGCCCCCAACACTCATCTGTGACTTGTCTTGAGTCACTCAGATCTAGGCAGAGCTGCTTCAAAGGCCTTGAGCTTATCTCGAGATGCCTTGACTTGTTGTTTTGCCTCATCTTCCTACTCAACTAACTCTTGGATCATTTTCTCTGTAACAGGCCCTTCCAGGCATTGTTCCACTATGGAAACCACTTGGTCTAGTTGCGAACCTTGTCCTTCGATCACTTCAAACACCGTGTAGGATTCCTCCTGCACCGGTTGTAGTCTCTGTGTGACTTCCATTACTCTTCCCTTGATGGAAGTAATCTGTTGTTGGTCCATGCACTATTCTTGTGATATCTTCATTCTCTCAACTGTGGTGAGTGACTTCATTTGCGCTTGAACTATCAGTGCATGTTGTTGTGCCTCCTATAGATACGCTTCAAACTTCCTAAGCTATGGATCTTCCGTGAGGCATTCGTAGGTATGTGCACTTTTGTCTCTTAGTCGTTTTCATTTTAAGGCAAGGGTTTTGATTCTTTCGACTACTCTCTTAGTGGATTCCTCCCTCTGGTTGCACACTTCCTGTGGAGTGCTTGGTACTTCTTATATCTCTAACTCCATTACCCTTTCTTGATGTTTTTTGATGGCCTCAACAAGCTTCATCAGTTGAACCTAGACTGCCTCATTTTCCTCCTGTGCCAAGCCTAGCACATAGTGAAGTGCTCTGCTCACCACTTCTTTGACTGCAGTCTCCTCTGTGAGAATCTGGTCCTTTTCCATCTGTATCTTCACTTTGTCTTCCTTGAGCATCGCCTAAAACTCATCTTTATCGTTTTCATAAGAGGTTACATAGTACCTTGTAACTCGTAATTGCTCAAAGACCTCTTCTTTTTCTTGCTTCAAGGCTCGTATATCCTTCTCCTTCTCTTCTTGGAATTATTGAAGTTGAGCCTCGGTTACATCTGCAAGTCTTCAAAGTTGGGTTGGCTCATCCCCCAACTCTGCAGTCACTAACAAGGAAGGCGCAATAGGGACTACGTGGACTGAGTGAACAGCTTCATGTACTTCGCTCAATTCCTTTTTTATCCTTCCATATAGTTCATCTTGGTTTGCTCTATATCTCTACAAGATATCCTCAGAAGCATCCTCCATCACTCCATAGACTAGACTGATATCATATTCTGTGAGTGTGGCCTCCAACTAGGGCTTACTGGTGCAAGTCTTCTTTCTTGCCAAAGGTTTCTGTGGAGAAACCTTCCTCTTCTGTGGAGTTATTATTTCGACAGGGGGATATTTTGGCGAGGTAGCTTCACCTTCTCCTTGCTTTTCTCCTTCATCCCCTCCTCCCTATCCATCTACTTCATATCCTCCTCATCCTAGGGATCTAGATCCATTTCCTTCATAGGCGTTGTCTTCCTCGTCAGTCTATTCATCTTGGACTTCCTCCTTTTTCTTCTTCTTTTTCACACTGTTTTGTCCTGCATTCTCAAACCGGGTGACCAAGGGGCTTCCTATAATGTCACCATCGGAGAGATCAACATCAGTGACAGGTGCCTGAAATTATTCTAGTCATTCCTTCATGATCTACTCAGTGTCTTCGTTGGTCATCTTATAATAAGATTGTAGCTCCTCCTTTCTCTCATCTCTGCGCACAATTATATATATAAAATGCGTATCTATGCAAAACTTGGCTATCGGTCTGTACCGGTGCAAGGTACATGGTGTCATGCATGGGAATGAATCTATGGAAACCTCCAAATGTTGATAGTAGGCATGGAACACTGTGTTTGACTACCATTGCATCGACATGTCATTCGTATACCATAATGTAGAAAATATAGCTGCCAATGGCTCTGATGGTTCAATTTCTGGAAAATTTTCTCCCTCTGGAATTTTCCAAGCGACAAATGCAATCAGCACGAGTAGCTAGCTGAAGTGGAACTCATATCCCTAATCGTGCGCTTCGCGACATTATTTCTCAAGCTCGTTGATGAGGTAACTCGCCGAATTCATTTGCATTCCCTCCACGCATTTCCCTGCGAGGTCCACCATGAACCCAGTGACCTGTGTGGGCTAGTACTTTCGGACGATCTTGTTAGCTATGAGTTTGAAAGAGAGGCGCATTGCACCATCCTGGATAGAGGATACCTTGTAGCCTTGCTTTCCCTTCTCAACTTCACCGTATGCCTCCTTAATGCACTGTGTCAGGGAGTGATCTGAGGTATTCCTTGGGTAGAATTGTTGAGGGTTGGGTCCCTACATACTCAATACTATGATCAGGTGGATCAACATTGGATCCACAGTAATCCGCCTATCGAGCCATAAGTATCCACCATGATAGCACGACAAGAAGAGTTTAACGCATGCATTAACCTCTTGATGTCAGCCAAAATGAGGGATCTTCATGACATTTAGTATCATGGACTACGCCAACTCCTTAATCCAAGGTTGGGATACTATGTGAGGCTTCTTCCCAGTTGTCTCATTAGGTATCTATGAGGGGTGAGCATGGTGTATTTCTTTCTGTCTCCAAGGTTAAAGTCAATGTTCTTCAGGGATGGGATCTATCCCAAGTGGCTTCCAACTATGTGTATCCCCTTTGAGATGTACGCGGTGATCAAAGTGTACTCAAAGTATCATGGGATGTTGTCACGGTTGACCAAGCCAGCCAAAGGAGAGATATAATCAGGTAAGATCGACGAGATTTGCCTTGCATTAGCTAGATCATCACGATGCTTGCTTCGCTTCTTAGTTGTGGGGTTAGTATGGCCCAAACATCGTGCAGTCAAAGGGGAAGCCTGAATTCCCCTAGTCAACGATGCCTGAACACCTGCAGAAATAGATCTGGCAACAATAAACTTCTTAAGGACCTCTTCGATGAACTTCTCTAACTCAGTTTGTTCGCCCGAAATTATTGCTTTCTTCTTACTGAGCTTCCTTGCCTTCTTTCCTGTGATCTGAGTCTATCTAACTATTTCTGGATTCCTCTTTCCATTCTTATTCTTAGTTTCTCCTATCGTAGTGAATTTTCAGTGTTGATGTACTTCCAATGGGTTCAAAGTTAATATAATTTCCCTTACCACTTCTTGGGTGGATTTACTTTCTTCTCACATGGATAGGTCCTTCAAACATTCTTGCGTTCTTTCAACCTCGACATCTAATTATCTTTCCTTCTGTTTCTTCAACTTAACTTCTCATTCTTCTGTCAGTCGATCTATTTTCCTAGCTATGAAACCCCTTAGTTCTTTATTTTTATTTTTTGTAGCTTCTTCATCTTCTTTCCTTCTAATATGATCCTTCTCAATCCAAGTCTTTCCTAACAAAAGAGGGAAAGGGGCATTGTTCTCAACAAACCTAATAACTTCAAATTCCTCTTCTGTAGATGTTCTACGAATAATAATAGGTACATTAGTAACTCTTCCACATAGGGTTATCATCTTCACTTTGAACAATCCTATCCTTCCCAATGAAGGTACCACAGTAGGCTTTCACAAAATTTCCCAAGTGCTTTATTTCATAATATTCACTGGTGTTTCCTCATCCAAGACACAGTCTATGTCGAAGTCTCCTATTCTTTCACTTATGCGTTGTTTTTCTTTCATGATCTCCGTTAAACTGACATCTTTATGATCATTCATTGCTTATTTTAACTGTACTAATGTAGTCTGAACTTCCTCTGATCTTTTCTCTTTCTGATCTTCTAACATGCTTTTAATATCTTGACTCATGTTCATTTGTTCAACTTTAGAAATCATCCTTGGTCAATCCTCAACTTCATGACCAACAATTTTACAGCAAAGACAAATAGGACCTATACCAGGGCATTTCTTAGAAATATGTCTTGGTATTTTACAGTTATAACATAGGGTTAATCCTCTCTTCCTCTTGTACTGCGCACTAGGATCACACTGCTGGACCTGCAATCTGCAAAAATTCTTTCTAGGTTCCTGCATCCACTTTTTAGTCCAAAAATTATTTCTATGCATAGGAATAACATATCTTTATTCATTTCTATTATCCTTACTTAAATAAAATCTTTCTTCCTACTGTGCCCTATCTTTCAGACTAGGACATAATCTATTAAACATACTTAAATTCATTCTTTCGAAAGAAAAAATTTCACTTCTCTTACTCTTATCAAAGTACAAAGCTTTACCTCTTTCAAGATATTACCTTAGATCAGGTTTCTTTCTTAGCATGGAGCATCGCAAGTTAAGTAGAGTACTGGGCACTACAACAATAGATCTACACACATAGATTCTCTTTCCTTTACTTCTACTCCCAACAATCACAATTTCAAGTCCCGACAATGGAACCATTTGTTGACACAGGGGTAGACCCAAGGTTCAGTGCTCAACAATGCACCAACAAAACCCTAACTACTGACCTTTTTGGCAACAAATACAAAGCAGGTGAAGTCTCACCCAAGGTAGAGTCAAGGGGGTTACATGACTCGGGTATCTGTAACTAAGATCGGATAGAGATCTGTGATTATAGCACTTCGCAAGGTACTTAGAAGATAGCATGCATTATCATATCAAATTCATTCACATCGCAGAATAAACCCTAAGGATAGATCAGCGCAGTAACAATGACAAAATACACATCACACTTAGCATCATAAGTTAGATCTAGCACATTCAAAATAAATAAAGAACTAAGCATCCATAGATCTATCTATCACATATAACAACCAATGCACTAAGCAGATTCCTAGCATAAACATCATAACACAAAGCAAACCATCAACACATGATATACGTAGTTCACCCTAGTGTGGGGCTACGTCCACCAACTACTTCTTCTTCTTTATTAGGCTTCAATTTCTTACATTCTTTTGATCCTGTGCACTAAGCCACAGAGCCAAGATTTGCACTGGATAGGTGATCTGCACACTAAGCACCAGATCCACCTTCCCAAAATCAGGTCATCGCACAGATCCAACTCCTCTATCAAGAACAAAGCCTTACATACATAGTCTGTTGGACTAAGCAACCCAAAACTACTTACACTTAGATAATTACATCCCCCCCACTACATTGCATTCTTTATTATTTATGATTTTACATTTACAAAAAGGCCTAATCATGGGTAAACCCATGGGCCGACATCCCATAACCGGTTACAAAACCCTAAAAATCTCATGATGGGTCCACAAATCCCACAAAATAAGTGAGATTTGTGATCTCAGCTCTGCCTGGGTGCTCCTTCCTCGATCATTGCGTCGAAGTCTAAAAAGTGGTCAAACCTGACCAAGATTTCCTCAAAACTTTTCGAGGGACAAAAATACATCCAAAATGAAATGGATTTTCTGGACATCTCATCACTCGGTGTTGCTTATCGATATGTTGTTAAAATCGAGTAGAAATTTAAGCACCAGAAAAAGAGGGATTTCAGGTCCCCAAATCTGCAACAACAAAAGTATGATAAAGATGGCCCTAATAAACCGCCTCCCTAAAGCCAGTCCAAACCGTAGGAGAAGAAGGGTCACAAAAAGAGGAAGGACACCAAAAAATGGTGTGATTTCCACAAATGTTGTTGGCACAACACCGATGAATGTCACTCAAAACAGTCATTGGTGACCAATATCAAAGACAAGGAGTCGAACCCCAATTCATAATATGATTCAGAAAATACTAATATAAGATAGATCATCGACACAGATCCCATTTTTATTGTCACGATCACAATAATTCAACCAGAAGAACCAACAGATCCTAAAGAGTGGGAGTTCCTTTTTCATTCACATATGTGGGTGAAGGGGACCCTGTTGCATTTTATTGTTGATAGAAGAAGCCATAAGAACCTCATCTTAGCAAAGGTCTTCAAACATTTGGGATTGTCGACAACACCACACCCACAACCATACAACATCGGGTGGCTTCTCTAGGGACGAGATCAACGTGTCAGCGAGCAATGTCAATTGTCATATGGCATCCAACACTTCAAGGATGATGTATTATGTAATGTTTCCCTGCTGGACATCTGTGATTTTCTCTTAGGCCAACCATATATGTGGAAGCGCCATGCTATTTATGAGTCTCAACCCCATAGTGCCATTGTTACTCCAAGGGGTCATATCTATAGAATACCAAAGGTAATTCTAACTACTGATCCACCTAAACAGTGTTGCAAGGTAGTATCTCATACTACAAAATTCAGCTTCTTCACAATCTGTTCAAAAGGTGAACAAAAGGATATTGCAACCAATAAAACCTCAACCCAAGCACCTTCTATCCAACAGAAGCGGGTCGACAAGGCTGCAGCAAAGCAAAAAAATTCCTTCTGCACACAGACATCTCATGTAGCCCAACTAGTTGAACAGATTAAACCCCTCCAACAACAAATTTGCAACAACCTTCCAAAAACCAAGCATCACGATGCCTCCAGCAAGGCAAGCATCACACCAGTATTATGTTACAACAAACGCTTTCCCCTCTCCCTCAGGAATTCAACATCGTAACACCCCTGTTTCTCCCAACTTGTAATTAATCATTAATTAGGATTACCATGTTGTGGCATGGGAATAGTGTAAATGTATTATTGTTTAATTTCCAATAACTAACTATGGGGGTGAAGCCTTGAAAGTACTAGCCATGATATCACTAGAGGAAATAATGTGAAAACGATAAGAGAACAGTTAATAAGAAAAGGACCAATGGTTGAACCCTCAACCACCCCCATGAATGGAAGAATGGTCTAGCCGCAGAAGGTCATCCCAAAGTACCATAGGGTCTGGAAGACCTGGACTAACCCGAGTTTCCTTCTGACAAGTGGAAACAGGATAGGAGGGATATGAGTGCAAGGCATGCAAGAGAATATAAATAGAAGAGTGGATAATGCGAGGAGCACTCCAGTGGATAACAAGCCAAAGGCCATGAGCTTGATGCTGAGGAAGCATCTGATAAACCTCTTAGAGGTCATGACAGAAAGAAAAACCTTAGAGAGTTTGCAAAAAATGAGACTTGAGCAGAAGGTCGCAACCTTGATTTTGAGGAAGCACCTTATAAACCTCACAGAATATGTGAAGGAGAAAGGATCGTTGAGAATTGGCATAAATTCCCTGGTGATATCATGGCTTGGCATGGGGGTGGCCATAGTTCTAAGAATGAATGCCTTTGAGCCTATGGTTGGGTGGAAGGACGAACACCCACAGTCAATTAGTTGGCTACAACCTGTAATAGATAAGTATTCTCATATCCTATGTATTTAAGAGGTAATTGTAAATTAAAGTTGGATATCCTATGAATGTTGGAGGGATGGGAATGTTTGATTAATGGTTATATTGTATCCTTTCAATTCTGCCTAATTGTGTATTTAGGAAAATAAGGAATTCTCTGGCCTGTACACGTAAATGTCAGAGTCATGTGGTGGCTCAAATTAAAATAAATGAACTGTGAATTTGTTGACTTTGGGCATAGCCTCATGTGTGCATGTCGACACTCCCAGTCATTCTGAAGGAATGAGTCAGTTAATCTCAGGAGAGGTAGTGCATGTATGCACAGAGTCTCTGCGAGGCGAGAAGAGATTGAGAACCCCCTTTAATTCTATAGTTGATAAATGAGTGCAAGGGGTGTGCGAAGGAGGGGGGGTGATTTCTCTAAGTGTTAAGTTCAAGAGAATTAGTGCAAAATACCTAATTACTTAAGGATATGACAAAGCTCAGGTAGGATAGTGAGATTTAAGTCCCAAAAGGAGAGATCCTTCATTTGGAAGATGAGTGGATGAGATTAGTTCGGGAGAATATGAAGTTCTTCACGATCATCGAATCTGGAGAAGGAATGCATGTGTTATCCCTTAGATCCCTTTGGACTTCATGGGTCCAGGGAATTGAGAATATTTGTCGTACAAGAGGTGAATCCCCCGAAGTCCCAAAGTCCTGAATTTAATTTGGGTCATAGATCTAAGGATGCCCGATAATTATTTCATCCATCAGATCTACGATACTGTCAACCTGGAATTGACCACTTCAGGAGGACAAAGGTTTGGTCACACCAAAACTCCTGAAGTCCAGAAGTCCCGAGGTTAATGTGTACCATGGATCTAAGGATCCTTTGGGATCCCTCACGACTGTTCGATCATCGAGACGTGTGTATTACGTTGAGATCATTTGGGAGACCATGTGTCGAGTAACAGAGTTTCCAGGTGTTCCTCTCGGAGTGGCACAACAATGGGACCCAGGGGACCCTTGAAAATAGCTTACGAGTCATAGATCTCTGGGGTCACATAGATACCCTCAGACCGTCATATTTAGGTTGTGGTCAACCCAGCGTGGACAAAATTCAGGAGAAAAGAGGAGTGTGTTGAACAAGAACGCCTGAAGGCAGGAGAGCCGGAGTTCATCTGATCCATGTGTCATCTGAGGATAGGTGTCAGCAAATCTTTTATTTCAAAATATATCCACTTCGGAGGAAAGTGGGGTCGCATGAGTTAAGAACTCCTAAAGCCCAAATTGCTGAAGTAAATCATGATCGTCAATCTGAGAGGGACATGCGTCAGTAGATCACGAAGTCTGTAAGTGCGAACTCCAGAGAAAAGGAAGTGGAGCATTGACCAGAAGTCATCCAAAGCTCCAAAGGTAAGGAATCATCCTAGTCGTCTATTTTCGGAACACATGGGGACTGGAGATTTACTCCGGGTGAAAGTCACTCCGAAGGAATTGAAGAATGAAGGCACGAGAACTCTCGAAGGCCGGAGTGTTGTAGTTCATAAAAACTGCCCATTGGAATATGACGTGTGGCATGAGATCCGTTACTTCAGAGGATTGGTAATCTGGAAGAAAGAACGTGGAGGAGCGTTGACTGCAAGTCACCCGAAGCGGGGCAAGGATAGATAAGGACCGTTGATCAAGGAAAAAACGTGGGGCTCGATATGTAACTATGGGTATGGAGCAATTCAAAGGAAAGAGGTGTTTGGAGAATTGAAACTCTCAAATGTCGAAGTCCCGAAGTAAATCTTAGTCATCAATTGTGAAAGAAGTGTGGACCGTAGATCTATTCCATGGGTGTTCGCGAGTTCAGAGTTAGGCGGATTTGGATTCAGGTGTGTTGAGAACACCCGGAGCCCGAAGCTCTGAAGCACCCTTTGAGTTGGCACCTAGGCAAAACTCAAGGTCATATGAAGGAAGGGGCCTAGCATGGAAAGCTAGCTCCTATTGTTCAAATCCTTCAAAGGGGCCAGGAAAGAGCCTGCGGGTTTGGAAGAACCTACACCTTGGTGAAAGGGGAATTTAGAAATAGTTAAGGGAAACAAAAATTTTGATGCCCCACCCATTAAAAGATCACCTAGGGGGAAGGTGTGTTACAAATTGGTATCAGAGAATGACAACAACACTTGCCTTGCTTGGGCTCATGCACAAGTCGTATGAAAATATTTCTGGAGGACTTTAAGGAGTAACACCCTATCTTACCGCATTCCTAAGAGGCTTAGAAAATATCTACTGAAGAGAGGAATGAGATCCTTTATTGTTGATAGATGTTTTGTGAAATTGGCAATGTATGTTGCTAATATTCCTAAATAAAGAAGTTGACTTCATTGTGAAATTGTACGTCCTGTTGTATAGTCATAAGATTTGGTTACCAAGGCTAAGATGAGTCTGTGGAGAATATTACTGCCAAACATAAATCATCTGCATAAGTTCCTTGAGTAGAAGGATGTATATTTAAAATACAATTCAGATTTTAACCAATGAGATTGGATCATGCTAGTCTGTGACAAAGGGAGCCTAGCATTTCTTGGGAAATGATAGTCGATAATATAGGAATGGGATTATGGTGAAGAACAATAATATTTAAAATAAAATAGCAATGTGATTGGATGGAAAGGATCTGTAGCAGTAATGATTATTTCTTTAATGAAGGGTTAAACCTAGTATCCCTATATAACCCCTCACGATAAGAGGAATGAGTCCGATGACCATTCCCTGAAAAGGGAGAGTATGCACATCTCTCGAGTTTCAAAGTGGGTTGAGAAATGAATTTTGTTTCTGGGTACATGAATTGTTGGACAGGGTTTTTCTAATCAAGTTGATAAATGGAGTTGTGGAAATATAGAGTGTTTGAGTGAGAAATCACAACAACCTCCCTTTCTTGGTGGATAGGAAACTAATATGCCAGAGTTCTTATGGGAGGAGGAGAGTGGCCTTTTTCCCTAACTATTGTTGAACAGAAGGAATAATTCTAGGTGTAATGGTCAAGACCGATCTTGACCTAAAGATACTTTGGATTTCTGAACTAGGATACTTATTAAGTAACATAATTCAAGATTGCATTTGGGCTCTAAAGGTAATAGTACAAATGGTATTAGACATTAAATTGTTAAAATTAAGATAAAATGGTTGACTAAATGTTGATCTTGAATGTGGTAAAGGAAGTGTTGGGGCACTTCGAGAAGCCCAATGGGTCAAATTGACATCCAATGGTGGATGGTGGCCATATAGATATAGTTGGAAGCTAGTTTGGCTGATTTTTTTACCTTGGGCATGGTTATAATTTCCCAGATTGTATTTATAAGTAGGAGGTTAAGGCAAGAATGTTTTCTTGCTAGTTTTTATCATATCAAAAGGGAACATATTTATGACTATGTCTGATTCAACTTCCATGTGGATGTTGTGTGAAAAACTGCAAGCTCTCAACTGAGAGGGAAACTCAGTGTTGAGTGTCCCTATGAGGCTTGTCATAAGGATGGCAAAAATATCCTTGGAGGAGGATCTGGAAGTCCAATATGCCCATGTGCATGCATGACATGGAAAGGGTGCAATAAATGAGCTTACATGATGAATGTTTGGTTAGTTTTGTGTGTGTTTATGCTTGAGTGCATGGATTTAATGCATTGTGAAGATTCTTGATATGAAGCCTGATAGTAATACTAGTTAGGTATGAATGATATTAAATGTGAAAGTGATGCACATGTATGATGTAAGGATATATGTATACTAAAGGCACAATATGGATGCCTTGATGAGTGATAGGTAAGGAAAGAATTGCACTTGCCAAGATTAAGTGAACACCATAGACGCATGGTTGAATCCATTTTTAAGGAGTCATGAAAGTTTTTTTTTGAATGATAGCTTAAGGAGAATGCGATCCATTCCCTCAGGAAAGACAAGTATAAATAAATGAAAGATTAAATGAGCAAGGATGGTCTGTTGTTAGGATATGAGGCAAATGATTATGCCTTGAGGATCACATGAGAATGATTTTGAATAATCATGAGTTGACTAATTTTAGAATAGAGATGTATGTAGGCTGTGAAATATACCCATGGTAGCTATACACAGACTTTTGATTATGCATATGGTTAAGTACATCATGGATGTAAGTTAACAAAACCAGAATATGTATGGATACATAATTTGGGTGCATGACAAAGATGCATGTTTATATTCCTTATGGAATACTTGGTAAACAACTAAAGCTAACTCAAGGTTGAGTCCATCACAGATAGTGATGGACGTGCAATAAGGAAGTTGCATGTTGAGGGAGTTCCTTGTGGAAGAACTATGTGAAAGCTATGTCAGGAGGTCAGAGTCACAACCTTAATAACTGTTGAGAACTAAGCAGTGAACTACAAGCTTATATATATATATATATNTAATGAATGAATAAATGAGTATGTTTGATTGAATAGGCTTGGTTAAAGCCATGTTAAGAAAGGGAAGTGGGGCCTTAGAGATAACTTAGCTAGGCTGAAAAGTCCTAGGCAGTGTGGAAAGAATTGGAAGAAGGGGAGAGCCCTCAATTCCTTTCTTGTTGAGTATTATATTTTCTTTGGGATGAGAGAGATGGTACGATGATGGAAGTAAATGTTTTGGCACCATAGTGATGATGGTCATATTGATGTAGAAACAATAAAAAATTGTTTATGTTGCACTCATGAAAACATTAAGGATAATGTGATGTAGTGCATAAACATGTGCTAGAACATGTCTGAAAATGTTGTGTTGTCTTAACGTTATGCACGAAATGTTTGAAAGGAATTTGTATGCCATGGATACCCAAGTAGAGTATGATTCAGGAAGAAAACCTCGATCAAATCAGGTTAATCAAGATCCTGACAGAGGAGATGAATGTGAGTCATTCATCGAAGGGAAGACCAATCGCAGTCGTCAAATCGAATTCAATATCCACTGGAGTTAACAAATCAAACACCAATTGTTTGATTAGATTGATTGTCGGGGATCATTGCGGGATGCGAAGGAGAAATTAATGGACGTAATAGTTCACGGCCTGCAATCAACCCGCACCGTTGATCTCGCCGGGGTGGATGATCAATGCCCATGATTAAAAGAGTCGGGTGAGCACCTTTCATATTATGGATATTGAACTCTTCGATAAAGAGTGAGCATATTGGGATTCTGCAATCATTGTGAACCGTCAATTTGTGAACGATCGGTGGGCGAACCTACAAGTAACCCATGCATTAATGTCGTGTAAAACTCATACAATTATTGGGTTCTTTGGTTGAATTTAGCACATCGAATATTTAATCTCAATCTAAATCCTCGGTCAAACACTTTTTTGTTGGAGTTATTATTATCTAGAAATCGTGTGGTTTAAAAATCGATTGAGGGCTAAGATTGATGGCCCAGGATCATTGTGGAGATTTCATATGCACATAGGTTAGCGTCGATACTTGTACCCTTAATTTAAATTCAATATAGTGTTGTTTTGAGTTTGGGATCTGATCATAGATCGGACGACCCGTATTCATTGCGGAGATCAGAAGGAAAATTAAACCGTGATCTAGTTGAGGTTCTGCAATCCCTTGCAGTTGTTGGATCTAGGGGAAGATGGATCTACACCATCAATTCATAGACAAGGGGTTTATCTAGGATCATAGCGCCTGGACACAGGAGCTTAAAGGACATCGCCTGAAAATAATAGAGCCGAGGTCCCAGCTCTCGGTCACATGGAGAGAAAATGGAGTTCCTCCAGGCGAGTCAAGGAATATAGAGTTTATCACTCTACATTAGACTATGGTCACGGGGACTAGTTCTATGAGAATAAAGGTGCTCATAGCCAACACATTGCATGTAATTGCTTCAAGGAAATTCATGTTTTCATGAAAGGAAGACAATGGACATTCCATTGAGGAAGGAGGACCTTCTTAAAATTGTACTTACATTGTATGGATGTCAAAGGAAAGAAAATTTGGGTGGCCATGAGTGTGGGCACCTTGGTTACTAATGAGGAAAGAATGTTTGGGTGCATTAAAGAGAAACTTATAGTTTCATATGTGTCGACCTGGGATCATGACTAACATGTAGCAAGAAGCACAATATGGCTGCAATAATGAACAAGAATGAATAAGCCATATGGTGAAGATCTTGGCTAAGCTCCAACACACCATGGAAGAGTTCGTCGTGTGGAAAACTTGAAATCAATGCAAGGGTGCATTGGGTATGAATGTGGCCACAAATGTTGGCACATTCATTAAAGTCAATTGATATCTGAATTACATTTGAAAAGTTTGGTAAGTTGAAATGATGCATAGGTAAGGGATTATTTTTTTCCCATATTTATATAGATGTGGTGCAACTGTTAGAATGCACAAGTTAAGAAAGACTATGATGACATTTTAAATGTGGTGAGAATATATATATATATATATATATATATATATATATATATATATATAAATGAGAAACTAACAATTTGTTTGGTTGTGTAAAAAATGACTTACAGGAAGAAAGAGTCCTGGATATGGAAATGTTGTAAGCCCACAAGGAAGACCAATTGCATATTGACCTAAACTTCTATAGGGAGGAAAGTCCCATGCTTGTGAATCTGGTTCAGTGTGAAATAGATCTGAAAATAAATGAAGAAATTGGAAAATTTGTGGGTGACAGATTTGCAATAAAATACTGAAATTTAGAATTGTGATGATGTCTCATGAATTCTGTATACTTGTGATAATGGTGGGAATAAAAGATCTGTCCAGAAATTATGGATGAAGGCTATCCATCTGAAAATCATGAAGGAGGCCACTGTTGAGCCATGAGAACCCCGTGGTAAGCGATGATCGCCTGGAATATGTTGTGTTGAGGTAACACAAGCCAGAGGTATTCCTCGATAGAGAAAGTATGAGGGCCACCTCAACTGTAAGGCTTGATAAAGGTTCTAGGATTCTTCATATGCAAGAAAACCTTATTTTTTAATTGCCAATAACTAATTGTGGGAGTGAAGCCTTGAAAGTACTAGCCATGATATCACTAGAGGAAAGAATGTGAAAACGATAAGAGAACAGTTAATAAGAAAAGGATTGGTGGTTGAACCCTCAACCACCCCCATGAATGGAAGCATGATATAGCCATAGAAGGTCAGACCAAAGTACCACAGGGTCTGGCAGACCCAGACTAACCTAGTTTTCCTTCTGATCTAAGGAAACAGAATAGGAGGGATGTGAGTGCAAGGAACGCAAGAGAATATAAAGAGAAGAGTGGAGAATGCGAGGAACACTCCAGCAGAGAACAAGCCAAATTCCATGATCTTGATGTTGAGGAAGCATATGATAAACCTCGTAGAGGCCATGAGAGAAAGAAAAACCTCAGAGAGTTTGCAGAAAATAAGACTTGAGAAGAAGGTCGCGAGCTTGATGTTGAGGAAACACCTAATAAACCTCACGGAAGATGTGAAGGAGAAAGGATCGTTGAGAATTGGCATAAATTACCTGGTGATATCATGGCTTGGCATGGGGGTGGCCAAAGCACTAAGAATGAATTCCTATGAGCCTATGGTTGGGTGGAAGGAAGAACACCAAGAGTCAGTTAATTGGCTACAACCTGTAATAGATAAGTATTCTCATATCCTATGTATTTAAGAGGTAACTATAAATTAAAGTTGGATATCCTATGAATGTTGTAGGGATGGGAATGTTTGAATAATGTTTATATTGTATCCCTTAAATTCTTCCTAATTGTGTATTTAGAAAAATAAGGAATTCTCTGGCCTATACACATAAATTCCTAAGCCCTGTGGTGGCTCAAATTAAAATAAATGAACTGTGAATTTGTTGACTTTGGCATAGCCTCACATGTGAATGTCAACACTCCTAGTCATACTGAAGGAATGAGTCAATTAAGCTCAGGAGAGGTAGTGAATGTATGCACAGAGTCTCTACGAGGCGAGAAGATATCAAGAACCCCCTTTAATTCTAGAGTTGATAAATGAGCGCAAGGGGTGCGTTGGGGGGGGATTTCTCTAAGTGTTAAGTTCAGAAGAATTATCTAAAAATACCTAAGTACTTAAGGAGCTTACAAATCTCAGGTAGGATAGAAAGATTTAAGTCCCAAAAGGAGAGATCCTTCATTTGGAAGATGAGTGGATGAGATTAGTTTGGGAGAAGATGAAGTTCTTCACGATCGTCGAATCTGGAGAAGGAACACAGGTGTTATCCCTTAGATCCCTTTGGACTTCATGGGTCTAGGGAATTGAGAATATTCGTCGTACAAGAGGTGAATCCCCCAAAGTCCCAAAGTTAATCTGGGTCATAGATCTGAGGATGCCCATGAATTATCCCATCCATCAGATCTACGATATAGTGAGCCCGACGTTGACCACTTCGGGAGGACAGAGGTTTGGTCACACCAAAAATCCCAAAGTCCTGAAGTCTCAAAGTTAATGTGGATAGTGGATATGAGGATCCTTTGAGATCCCTCATGACCGTTCGATCATGGGGACGTGTGTATTACATTGAGATAATGTGGGATCCCATGTGTCAAGTGATGACATTGCTAGGTGTTCCTCTCGGGGTGGCACAAAAATGGGACCCTTGAATAGAAGTTACGAGTCGTAGATCTCTGGGGTCACTTAGATACCCTCAGACCGTTATATTTAGTTTGTGGTCATCCCGGTGTGGACAAACTCCAGGAGAAAAGAGGAGTGTGATGAACAAGACCTCCCGAAGGCCAGAGAGTCGGATATCATCTGAGTCTTCTGTCAACTGAGGACAGGTGTCAGCAGATCTTCCATTTTGAAAGATAGCCACTTGAGATTAAATTGGGGCATGCAAGTTAAGAACTCTCGAAGTCCAAACTGTTGAAGTAAATCATGATCATCAATCTGAGAGGGACACATGTTAGCAGATCACGGAGTCTGGAAGTGCGAACTCCAGAGGAAAGGAAGTGGAGTGTTGACCAGAAGTCATCTAAAGCTCCAAAGGTAAGGAATAATCCTAGTTGTTCATTGTCGGAACATGTGGGGGATAGATATTTACTCCGGGTGAAATTCACTCCAGAGGAATTGAAGAATGAAGGCATGAGAAATCCCAAAGGTTGGAGTGCCAAATTTCATCAGAACCACCCATTGGAATAAGACGCGTGGCATGAGATCTGTTACTTAGGAGGATTGGTACTCTAGAAGAAAGAACGTAGAGGAGATTTGACTGCAAGTCGGCCAAAGCGGGGTAAAGGAATGATATCGACCGTTGATTGAGGAAAACATGTGGCGCTCAATCTATAACTCTGGGTACGGATAACTTTGGAGGAAATAGGTGTTTGGCGTGTTGAAAATCCTGAACGCCGAATTCCCTAAGTAAATATCAGTTTTCATTTGTGAAAGAAGTGTGGAACGTAGATCTGGTCTGTGGGTGTTTGTGAGTTCGAAGTTAGGCATATTTGGAGTTAAGTGTCTCGATAACACCCGAAGCCCGAAGCTCTGAAGCGCCCTCTGAGTTGGCGCCTAGGCAAAGCTCTAGGTCATATGAAGGAAGGGGCCTAGAATGGAAAGCTAGTGCCTCCTGTTCAAATCCTTCAAAAGGGCCAGGAAATATTCCACAGGTTTGGAAGAACCTGCACCTTGGTGAAAGGGGAATGTAGAGAGAGTTAAGGGAAACAAAAATTTGGATGCCCCACCCCTTAAAAGAGAACCTAGGGGGTGGGTGTGTTACAAAATCAATGGATACCATTGCTTCCTAAGGAGGTAGTATTGATCGAGGTGGATATCGGTGGCTAACCACCTATTCCAACTGGCTCATTTTGGTGGTTTCAGTTTGTCATTTTTATCCCTAGTTTTCGAGTCCCAAACTTTTGGGGTTGTTTTGAGGCCCTAAACAACGTTTGTAGGTCTCACCACAGTCAAATTGTAGGTGGACTCAGATTCTAATGGAAACATGTGTATTCCTTGGGTATAATTTTCCAACGAGCTGTCGTGCACCCCAAACGAAGATTGTATGCCAAAGTTACGCCCCCGGGAAGTTGATACACCAAACTACCCAAAATAGGGTCCACAAAACTATTGGCTTTTCATCTTCCGGGGTTAGGGTTTTGGATTTTATTTATGTTAAAAAGGCCTTTAGAGCCTCATTGTAAATCATATTATTGTGAAGGTGAGTATCTGTCACATCTCTTCTTAGAGATAAGATACCACCATTCTAGCGAGTCTTTCACTCTGTATTTTTACAGTCTTTGTAAATTTTCACTCATTTATAGAAATTGTGTATTACTGTATCTCTGTGTTTATGGTTGCATCTATGATATATTTATGTTATATTTTTGGATTTATGATACATATCTATACATTTATTTATTATATCTCTTCTCTCATTTCATGCCAAAACTAATCTAGATCACAATCATTTTTCAGGATTTTTTCGAGCCGAGTCCACTGGTGCAGTTAGAATTTGGATCCAAGCAACATATTTTTGGGGCATCACCATAATTCAGGTATTACAACGTATTTTTCCAAAAAAAATCTCAGATAATATAAAGGCCTCTCCATTGAGAAGTTGGCCCGGACACATAGTCCACCTTTGGGACAAACTTCGTTATCAAGTCTGGTGCAATTATTCTTCTTGTCATTTATCCATATCTATGTTTTCTTCATGTATGTTGTACATATGCTTTGTTCATGCTTTTTAATGCAATTCATGTTATAGTCATTGAATAAAATATCCTAAATCATGTTTACCTATCAGAGCAGTATCATTTGAATTGAATTTGAGTGTGGATTCTTACTAGGGAAAATCTCAAAGAGGGAGAAGGAAAACTTAAGACTTTCAACCCAAATATTGGACGTGCAACTCAAAGAAGGAAAATGGGGGATGGAGAACTTTGTATAGTGTATGAGAATAATTTTCACAAGGATTTCTACCGAATATTGAACATGGTAGAAAAATTGTTTGTATATTATGAAAAGAGAGTGGAAAATAAGGAAAATAAGAAGCAAGCTAAATAAGAGGATAATACTTAATTGAACCAAGGAATTGGAGGAGACCCTCCTGAGCCTCAATATCTGTCTTCAATTTCAATCTCTTCTTCCTCTCATTCTTGTCATTCTAATTGTCATCAGAAAAATGCTTTTAAAAATCCATTATTGAAATTATATGTCAAATTTAATTTTCCCATATTTAATGGAGAAGCTAATGCATATAAGTTGAACAATTGGATTAGATAGATCGAGGTTTACTTTCATGTGCAACAGATCGAAGAGGAAGAGGTGAATATCCATTTGGCCTCTTTTCAGTTGGAAGGAATAGCCCTTGTATTGTGGGTGAGAAAACTTCATAAAGGTACTAAGCATAATGGTAAACTCCTTTCTTCATTGTCTGAATTTACTTCTGCATTAAGAAATCAATTCTACCCATTGGGTCATGTACAAAAATCCATGATGGAATGGAAAATTTTGAGATAGGGTAAAGTTCAAGATGTTCAAATTTTCACAGAAGAGTTTAGGAAGAAGACACTTGCATTGAATATTCCTTTAGACTCTCCAGAGGCTTTGATGAAATATATTGGTGCACTTCACAGTTACATTAGTCATATATTGTTGTTTTTTAATCCCACTAATTTAGATGAAGTCTGTGTGCAAGCAATTCATCTTGAAATTAGGGGAAATAATGTACTGGAAGATCACACCAAAAAGCCTTCCAAGTTCCAAAGAAATAAGTTCAAAGGGAAAGGAAATGGAAAGAAGACAAATACAACAAAGAAAGAAGAAGGAAATCCCTCTTGCACCCATTGCAAGAAAGATGGGAATGATGATGAACAATGTTGGAAACTATGTTATAGCTCACAATATGAAGAACTTAACTCTTGTTAGTGCAGGACAAACGAAGAGAGCCATCAATGCTAGAAAGAAATTTATTCTTATGGTTTTGAAAGAAAAAGATCTTGATAAATATAATGATTTTGATGATTGCGATCCTTCTCATAAATATGAAATGATTGATTTTATTTCTAACTATGATGAATTTTTTAAGGACCCAAAAGGATTTCCTCCCAAGAGGGATATCCAACATGAAATACAATTGCACCAAGATGTTTCCTTACCAAACATTGGCATGTACAAGATGTATTTTCTCGAGAATGAGGATATCAAGAAGAAGGTAGAGGACTTTCTTGAAAGAGGGGTCATCAAACCAAGATATTCTCCTTGTGGCTCTCCTATAGTGATGGTTCCAAAGAAATATGGCACATGGAGGATGTGCGTGGATTTACGAGCACTAAACAAAATAATGTTGAAGAACCGTTACCCCTTTCCTCGTATAGATGACTGTCTGGATCAACTGAAGAATGCAGTGTACTTCACTAAGTTGGATTTGAGGAGCGGTTATCACCAGGTTACAATTGTAGAAGGAGACGTGTGGAATACTTTCTTCAAGAAAAAACAAGGTCTATTTGAATAGTTGGTAATGTCATTTGGGATTTGTAATTCCCCAGTGACATTCATGTGTGTAATGAATGATGTTTTTAGGCCTTTCATAGATGAATTTGTGTTTGTATACTTAGATGATATTCTTGTATTTAGTAGGACTTGGAATGAACATGTAATTCATGTAAAAAAAGTATTGGATGTCCTTAAAAGACAAAAAAATTATGTAAAATTGTCAAGTGTGACTTTGGAAAAACCTCGTTGGTTTACTTGGGTCATATTGTAGGAGGTGGTCAACTAAACATAGATCCATCCAAATTTGAAGTAATTGTAAATTGGCCTAAGCCAACATCAGCTACATAAGTTAGGAGCTTATTAGAGGAATTATAGTACTGGAGAAAGTTTATTTCTAACTTCTCCCATTGCATCTCCTTTGCATGTCTTAACTAGTGTGAAACAAGTCTTCTAGTGGGGAGGAAGAAAACAAAAATCCTTTAGCACTTTGAAGGAAAAGATCAGCACCACGCCAATTCTATCTCTACTTGACCTACAAAAACTGTTTGAGATTGAGACTGGTGCCAATGAATATGCCATGGGAGAAGTCTTGATGAAACAATGTAAGCCCATTTTCTTTCATTCTGAAACTTTTTCTAAGGTTGTTTGTAATTACCTTACATATGACAAAGAATTGTATGAATTGGTACAAAGCATGAAGAAATGGAAACACTACTTGATGGGGAAGGAAAAAATCATACACATTTATCACCAACCCTTACATTACCTCCAGTCACAAATCAAGCTACAACAATCAAGACACTATAGGTGGATGGGATTCTTGCAACAATTCCATCTAGCTATCAGATACAAGAAAGGCATAAGCAACAAAGTTGCAGATACGCTCTCTCATCCTCCCATTTGTGCATCTATTGTTTTGAAAAATGCTTCCTTAGATCATGTCAGTTATATTGAATAGTATGTTATTGATGAATATTTCAAAGATGTATATGAGAGGATAACCCATGGTTCGCAGATGGATAATTTTCATTTGCAGGATAAACTACTCTACCATTTGGGAAACTTTGTATTCCTACAAATGAAAGAGTGCATGTAATCAAGGAATCTCACACTTCTCTAGTATCTAGGAATTTTGGGGTAGGCAAGTGTTGGCACAGGGGCAGACCCAAGGTTCAACACTACAACAATGCACCAACAAAACCCTAACTATCGGCCCTTTCGACAACACCTGCGAAGAAGATGAAGTCTCACCCGAGGTAGAGGCAGGGGTGGATGCGAGACTCAAGTGTCTGCAACCTTAGCTGGGACACAGATCTGTGATTATGATACTTAATAGATAACTTAGCACCATCATATCCTCAATATGCAATCAATATCTAATTCACTGATAAAACAGAGCATCGCAGCATTCACACTGATCTAAGGCAGTTAAGTACTTATCACACATAGATGGATCAGATCTAGCAGAAGCAAGCACTAATCACATTCATAGAAGTCAGATCTAACATTCCTACACATCATTAGCACAAAGTATGAACATATTTATCTATCTCTATCAAAGAACTTAGCAAGAGAGTCATAAACACATTAAGACAAGCATAAAGCATAACAACACAGTGTTTATGTGGTTCACCCCCACCCTGGGGCTACGTCCACCAAATATTCTTATTTATTGTCTTCATTCAATTAGTTACAAGCACAAAGCCTCAAAAACCTTATTCCACACAGGACAAAAGATCTGCATAGCTCGCTATAACCTTCTTCCTTGCATTCCATCACTAAGCCTTCCACAATCTTGCTACACTATGTACAAGTCTCACATAGTATGCACACAGCCTTACAATTCCTGATCACACAGATCCAACTCTTGGCACTTAGATTACTTACATACTAACATCACATAGATTCCTTCATTCTCTTTGTCCTTTTACATTTCCTATACATCTATTTATACATACAAAATAGGCCTAAACATGGGTAAACCCATGGGCCGACATCCCAATCCCGTTACATATTCCCACATCCCAAAAAGGACCCAAAACGGGGTCGATATCCCATGATCTCTGCTTCGTCTTGCACTCCTCCTTTGACAGGCTTTCGAAGTCCAAATATAGGTCAAACTTGACCAGATATCAAAAAACCTAGTCAAGGGCCAATAACCCTCATGGGATCCCTACCTCAGAATCCATACCACAACAGTCTCATCTCTACATTAATTGTAGGCTTTGCATAGAAATTTGTTCCCTAAGAAGTCCCCACGGACCCCCTCCCCCTTCTAGCTGAGGAATAAACTTAGTCTTAAATGGTTTAAGGTGGGTGGACTTACCAAGTTCTCCCATTTGGGGTATTGGAAAATTGTGGTAATGTTGGAGGGGTATATATATATATGTTGGTTGAACCTCCCACCAATTCTGTGATTTGAATACTATGTATATATTTCGGTTTGGGTTTGGCTAGTCCAGTCGCCGGATTTAGTGTCGACTAGTTGACCCTTTTTTCCATATTTTAAATGCAACACCTTTAAATAAAACTGCCAACCTTTATGTGGTAAGAACCACCATGTAGAATGACTGGTAAGTCGTTCGATCGGTTTCAATGAATTCGGGGGTTCGACCCTAGACCAATATGCCCAAATGATATTTTTTTTATATGGTTGAAACCAACCAACTAATCGGGTGTTGCCACGTGGTAGCCCCAAATTGATCCACATGTATGCCTACTAGACTATACGATTTCCAACTTGGATTGTTGATGTGGATTCCAATGAGATGCCACATCACCTAACAGTGATGCCACATGGAGGTTCCTCATGTCACCTCCCGGGGTGCCACATGGCCCCTTTTTTCCTATTGGTACACAACTTCAGATGGCCATATCTTCTTCATACATAGGCCTTTTGAGGTGTTGTTTGCACCGTCAAAAAGATCTCAATGAGCTCTTCAATTTGGTGTAGTTTTTACTAAGATTCGAGGAATTCAAAAATTGAGGTCTTCAATATCCTCTTGGATCAGCTTGGGTCAACCCTTAAAATTATTTTTACAACTTATAGACAAGGTTATCTTTACCAAGTTCTAGGAATCTAGGTGATTGTTCTATGAAAACTTCTCCATCTATCCACCCATTCATAAAATTAATTTTGACATAAATATAATGAGAAATCCTTCTATAAAATGCTACATTAGATCATTGGATTGTTCATTAGGTGGATTCCTTAGGTGTAAAATTTTATCCATTATGGAAGACTTAAGTGTAAAAGTTTCCTCATAATTCCCGATCACACAGATCCAACTCTTGGCACTTAGCCTACTTACATACTAACATCACATAGATGTATTCATTCTCTTCTTCCTTTTACATTGCCTATACATCTATTTATACATACAAAATAGGCCTAAACATGGGTAAACCCATGGGCCGACATCCCAATCCCGTTACATATTCCCACATCCCAAAAAGGACCCAAAAAGGGGTCAATATCTTGCGATCTCTTCTCCGTCTTGTGCTCCTCCTTCGACAGGATATTGAAGTCCAAAAATAGGTCAAACTTGACCAACTATCAACAAACATTGCTCAAGGGCCAACAGGCCCCCAACACTCACCTGTGACTCATCCCAATTCACTTTGATGTACAAAGTTCTTCTTCAAATGCTTCGAGCTTGGCTCGAACTGCTTCGACTTGTTGTTGTGCTACATGCTCTTTTTCAACAAATTCTTGAATGACTGCATCATTCACATGTCCTTCCAAGAATTGTTTTGTCGTGGTGCTAACCTGCTCCAGTTATGCTCCCTAGCCTTCCACCTCTGTAAACAAGTGATAGGCCTTATCTTGTACGAATTGGAGTTTTTGAGTTATCTCCATAACTCTGCTCTAGATATTATGGATTTTTTGTTGGGCAGTTCGTTGCTCTTGAGATATCTTCATTCTCTCCACAGCTGACAAAGACTTCAATTGCGCCCGTAGTGTTTTTACATGCTGCTTCGCTTCCTGGAGCTGTGACTCCAATGCGTGCAACTCTGAGTTCTCGGTAAGTTTATCATATGTCTGGGCACTACGATCAATGAATTGCTTGCATTCTAAGGTAAGGGCCTTTAGTCTGTCAACTGCACTATGGGCAATGGCTTCTCATTGGTCTCTTACCTCCTATGGAATCTCTGGTACAGTTTGTATCTCTAAATATGTTATGCATTGTTGGAGATTTTGGATCACTTCTTAAAGTTGTGCTACTTGCTTCGTGACTTGATCCTCTACCTTTACTTCTACGACAGTCACAGAGCAAAGTGATATTTTTACCATTTCCTTCACTTCGAGTTGCTCAGTTAGAAACTGTTCCTTGGCTTGCTGCAACTGTGCCTTTTCTTCATCTAACTTCACTTAGAGAGCATTTTTTTCCTGTTCGATAGCTGGACGTTGTTCTACAAGTACTCCCTGTACTTGTACCAAAGCATGGGTGGCTTGCGTTGTTTCCTCTTGGGCTCGTCAAAGACGAGCTTCGACTGTATCAACTATTCAGTGGAGTTGAGCTGGCTCATCTCCCACTACTGGCTCTCCTAGTGCAGTGAAGACTGCACAGATGGATTGTAGGGCTTGTTGTACTCATTGTAGTTCAGTCGTGATTCGATCATACAACTCCTCTTGATTTTCTTATTTCTTCTCTGCTATCTCCAGTGAAGCATCATTCAGGGTTGTTACAAGGAAGTCGAATTCATCAGAGGTGAGGACGGTCTGCATCTTCATCATAGTGGCCTTCAATTTCTTCCGGGAGGAAGGTTTTGCAAGTGAACCTTTCCTCTTTTTCAGGGGATCAGCCTCGTAACCCTGTTGTTTCTCGACCTATGTGTCATTCAACTCTACATGATCACCTCCTTGCTCGGGTGATATGGAAGTGGTCTTCAAAGATGTGCTATATAAATCATGGACCTCTTTAGTCTTCTTTGTCTTTCTCGGCCTGGCTGTATCTTGCGCAGTTTCTGGACTGTCTATATTAGATATCTCCGCAGGGTCTTCTGGAATGAGGAGGTCCGTCGACCAGTCCTTGGTGATCTCCTCCAAGTCCTCCTCCATTAGCTTGTAGTAGGATCAAACTTGTTGCTTGTTCTCGGCAGCGTGCATTGTAATATAAATGAAATGGTGGTCCACGCTGAACTTCATCAAAGGTCGGAACCTGTTTAAAGTATTCGTAGTTATGCGAGGTGCAGACTGTATGGATACCTTCAACTGGTTGTAGTATGCGTGAAATGTAGCATTGGACTGCCACTATTTATTCATGTCTCTTGAATACCATAGTTTGTTGAAATTCGCAGCCATTGGTTCAAAGGGCTCGATGTCCAGGAAGGTCGCACCTTCCGACATCTCCCAGGAAATGAAAGTGATCAGGATCAATAACCAACTGAAGTGAAATTTGTACCCTTCATCCTAGGCTTCTCTGCAGTCAAGTTCTAATTGGTTCACTAGGTACTACGCCTAATTCATTTGTAGTCCCTCTGCGCACTTCTCTGCGAGGTCGAATACAAAACGAGTCACTTGGGTGGGTCGATTCTTGTGTACTAACTTCCCTACAAACATCTGGCAGGCGAGGCACACTGTGCCACTCTAGATAGAAGCTATTTTGTAGCCTTGCATTCCTTTCTCGACATCGCCATAAGTGTCCTTGATTCTAGGGTTATTGCAACTTCGACATTAGGGTCTCTGGTGTTAAATAGCTTCGATATGTTCTCTTTTTATGCAATCAAATGTGTGATTCTTCTAGTCATGAATTCTTTTAACTCATGCTTTCGTTGTTCTAACACTGCTTGTTCTTCTTTCCTTATGTCATGGTCTCTTTCAATCCAAGGGTTGGCTAGTAGCATGGTAAATGGGGCAATGTCTTCAATAAATTTAATAATCTCAAAATCTTCTTCTGTCGAATCATAAATTTAATAATCATATTCCTCCTAATGAAGGAATCATAGCAGGCTTCCCTATAGCTTCCCAAGTTTTCTCTATCATGATATTCACCTGTGTTTCCTCATCCAGAACACAATCAATGTCGAAGTCTCCTATTCTTTCTTCGATGCATTCTTTTTCTTTGAATATCACTGATAAGTTGATATGTCAGTGGTCATTCAAGGTTTATTTTATCTGTAACAATACTTTCTCTGATTCTTTCTGGGATTCTGCTATTTATGGATCTGCCTTAGGGTTTTCTTGGTTCAGATTCATTCTTTCAAGCTTAGCAATCATTCTAAGGAAATCCAACACTTCATGGTCCATAGATTTGCAACAAAGAAATCTAGGTCTTCTTCCAAGGCATTCCTTAGCAAGATGTCATGATCTTCTACAGTTGTAACATAGGGTTAATCCTCTCTTTTTTTTAAATGATCCCCAGCCTTTCTGGTACTGCGCGCTAGGATCATAGGAGCTAACCTACAACAAATTCTTTCTAGGATCCTGCATCCACTTGTTAGTCCAAACATTCTTTCTATGCATAGGTATAACATATCTTTCATTATTCTTGTCAGATTTATTAATATCAAATCTTCCTTCATCTATCAATACCCTAGTTTTTGAACTAGGATAGAATCTATTAAACATACCTAGATCCATACTCTAGAAACAAAAATTTCCACTTATCTTACTTATCCAGAGCACAAAGCTTTCAGATCTAAAACTTTTCGCTATTATTAACTTTATCAGAGCACAGAGCTTGCATATCCTACCTCTTTTAACCAGAAATTCTCACTTTTACCTTTCTTAGAGCACAAAGCTTTCAAATCTTGCTTCTTTCCTTCAGATACGGCCTCTTTTCTTTAGATCAAGCTTCTTTCTTTTAGCACATAATTTTATAAATCAAGTATAATACTGCGCACTAGAGCGACAGATCTATGCACGGAGATTTCACAACTTCAGGACAAATCTTTGCACAAAGATTCTTATTTCTCAGTTCCCAACAATCACAGTTTCAGTAACGACAACGAAACCATTTGTTGGCACAATGTTGTTGGGAAAAACACCCTACGGACTAGCAAACTAGGGTCAGACTTGCATGCAGATTTGACCGAATAGAAACTACTTTTTTACCTACATCCCAAGATTTAAATCCCTTTTTCTCAGTAAATGCATGGAAAAGGACCACCTACCTTATTACCGGCATTCGATGTAGATCCTTTTTTGTGCTTTGATTACTTCCTTGTGTTGCTCCTTCCACAAATGACCTGCACTCAAGACAAATAACAACTATGCATGCATGCTACTTCTATACTCAAGGGTTAGAAATCAAGCATGAATTAATCGAACCATAGACAATTCATGAATTGGGATGGGAAAAGAATTATTTTTATTACTGAAAGTGAATCAACTTACAAAATATGATACCGACCACCACTCCTTGAACCTAATCCTGGGCTCCTCTTCTTCTGTCCTCCAACTTCTTTGCGTTAAATCTATTTTGGCATGAGGAAAGGCTAAAGGGATGGGACAATGGATTACGTAAATGGGTAGAGTTTCTTCGTTATATTTTTTCCTCCTCCAAATGGTACCCCTACCCCTTATTTTATAGGCTAGAAGGAGCTAGGGTTTTGGACGAACCCTCGGCCATGCATGGCCAGGAGTTTCAATTAACTGACCCATATCTTTTTGTTCCATTGGAAACTTTCCTTTTTTCATGCTTTGTTAGGTACACGAGGGTTGTTGTGAGTCAGCCAGCATGTACATGCATGCAGTAATGGATTAGGGCATGTGGGCCTTGACACAAGAGGATTTTCAAAGAGTTGTTCAACAGAGTTTTGGAAAAGAAGGGATATGAGTTGGCCTAATGCCAGGTAAGCATGTGTGGTGCAATTTAGGGTTATAACAGATGCCCCCTTATGTGTGAGGTCAGAAGAGCATCTGATGGCCGAAATACATTACCAATCTTTATTGATGTGTCAAACGATTGAGCCCAAGGATCAGGAACCAGAAGGTGTCGTCTGCAAAATTACAAATGTCTCACCGAGGCGGGCATACCCATGCTCAGGATAAAATAGAACCATGGCTACCAATCAAATACACTATAGATCCATGTCAAATAACTATAAGGAGTAGCTGCGAATAATACACAACAGAGCTACATCTCGAAATCAGAAAGATATACATATCGAGTATCCATCTTCCAGAAGCTGATTCGGCCTGATGGCTGGAATTCAGAGCTCGAGCAACAAATTCAAATTATTACAAAACTTGGGTAGGAGTGTAATATGAGTGTACAACTGCACTACCGAGAGGTCTTCGACAACTCGTCGTTCATGGACTTGATAATCTTGATGATCGGACTGAAGGATTTAGTGATTTCAAACAAGGACTTGATTGGACATTCAGGATGGCTGGGTATGAATACAAGAGACATATTGCAGAGGGGCCAACTCAAGCTTAGTGACAAACTTCCCATGGAAAATAGCACGAAAAGTGATAAGACTCAGGCATCATATATGTTAATGACAAGTCTACGAAGAAGGAGGCAACGCAAACTCTCCATATGTTTGGAAGAATAACCAAACGGTGGAGGACACAACTCTATATAGTGAGAAAATCTTCCTGAGGTCGTACTACATCCCATAGTCTAATTATCAAATGAACAGATGTGAATTATCCAAGGGCGATTCATTATGCTGCCAATAAAGAAAATACTTTTCCCATCCTCTTTTTGGGGTATATTTGATTTTTTTGTTCTTTTTGATAATTTTGAAAAAAAAATAAAGAAATATAATGTTACAATGGAGGAATGAGTACTGTAAACATACAAGCTCAAGGCACAAGGACACGACTGATGTTTTGGTAAAATGATACTCGGGGAAAATCCTCCAGTAGCCAAAGGTGTTAAGACGCAAAAGAAAACTGTCACAAGGCTAGTGGATAAGGTATGCAAATGTGGTTGATAGAACACACAATGGTAATGTCCTTCGATGAAAGTTTAACGAGCCCAGAGAAGGTAAGATCGGTGGTTTTTCATATTTAGAGAGTCTAAAAAAGCATAAAAGGAGACTCCGTTGGGGTACCTTTTTGAAAAAATAGTCTAGTCGGTTTGAAAAAGGGGTAAACTAGCACCGATTAGACGTCAATGCAAAACCATTTTAACGAGTGTGACAAGGACAAGATCACTCGGCCATTTTTTCACTTTTAAGGAGTCTAAAAAAAGATTAACTATGGACTCCGTCAGGAATATTCTTCTGGACCAATTTAACGAGTGTGAAAGAATAAGGTCACTCGACAATCTTTTCAATTTTAGGGAGTCTGAAAAGAGCTTAACTATGGACTTTGTGGGGGTTTCTTTTTCTTAAATTTAGTCCCTCAGGCCCGAAAAAGGAATAAAATTATACCTGAGAGTACTCTTCTAAAGAATGGGAATTCGATAGAGTATACCTTTGTTCATATAGTTGACTGTTCGGACCAAAAAAGGGGTAAAATACCGCCGGACAGACGTGACTTCAAATTTCAGTTTAACGAGCGTGAAAGGCCACAAGATCGTTCGGCAATATTTTCATTTTTAGAGGGTCTGAAAAGGGCTTAAAAGGAGACCCGTTATTTTTGGGAGTCCTGAGGGTGAGACAAAGAGTGAAAAAAAATCATGCAAATGAGGCTCAAACTCATATTCAGGAAAGACTATACGGACTCCCGAGCCTACAATGTTTTTAGAAATGGCATGGACACCATAATGTAACCAGGACCTACCTAGGGCATCCATGTTCGGGTAAGCTCTACCGCAAAGATGTGACACTTCTAAAGAAAATATGATGGTTCCGTGTCACAACCTGATGGGATCGATCCTATAGAAAAGGAAAAATACAACGATGTGAAAAAGTCATGGTGGTAACCTAACCTATATGCTCAAGTTGATTTTTGAATTTTTTTATGGACCGTCAATATTTTCTCAAAACTCAAAAAACAATTGTCCCAATACCCGATAAAATCCCTCCCATATAACTCCTGAATCACTCTAAATGGTTTTTGGTATAAAGAAACTGATAAGGGAGTCCAAAAAAGTGACAAAAAGAGGCCAAAAAGTCTATAAATAGAAGCTGGAAACTCATTATCACCATTGCTAATTTGGAAATTGACTCTGGAGCCAAAAAACCCCCTTTGCCAAAAACAATGATTCCGGGAAATACAGTGGACGAAACGAACTTCTGCTTGGACCAAGTAAGTACAAAATCCCTTATCTAGCTATTCAATACTTCACTTTCATTTTTTAGTTTATTTTTTGGGTGGGCATCGACCTTAAAAAGGTCGGCCCTAGGTACATGCGGGTTGTCTCTGGAAAGGCTGCGTGTACATTCAGGCAAAGTAAAGTCTGTCCGCATGTACACACGACTGTCACCTCTACAAATCGCGTGTATCCCCCCTTTTGTAATGAAAATCAAACCAAAAGTAAGTATTGACCCTCCTCCACCTTGTTGTGTTGGCAGGATGTATGTCCAGTGGAGGGAAAGGGAGCATGAGGCCATCAGTGAGTTGGTTGCAGTAGATCCGAATGTCATGGTTGTGTTAATGCAATGCGGTTTATTAAAATTCTTTCTATGTCCATTTATGCGCGCACAACCAAGGCTACTAAATGCCTTGATTGACTACTGGCACCCTGATGCAGAGGATTTTATGCTAGAGGGGAAATCACTGGTGCCCACCACTGAGGATATCTACTTTCTGAATAGCCTCTCAAGGAGAGGGGAACCAGTCAACTTCCGGACGTTTCCTGTGGGGCCGAGCAAGATCTTGGAACTGATAACTGAGCATTGTGAGGCTAGGACTAACCGTGTGGGCTCCCAGGTACCTATTAGTAAGATTACTGGCTTAGCACTGCAGACTATATTGTTACTGATTGGGCGGATTATCGGCTCAACAGCCTTGCATCAGGCGTCTCGCGCACAGATGAACTGTGCCATCCAGTGCATGAATGCACAGATTTTTTACTAGGGTACCACACTGCTTGAGTGCATGAAGAGGCAATTGACAGATTGCTGACAGCGGACACAGAGGAACTTCGGGTTCAGGACCATATTGTGTTCGTTCTTTTTTGAGAGAGTTCTGAGTTTTAGTCCTCAAGTTGTAGTATGAGGACATCAAGCCTCTTTCCCTGCAGTGTGTAGATGGGAAGTATTACTGCCGCGACAGGGTGGTGGAAGGACCGTTGAGTCCTTCGACGATGATTTATTTGCGTGGCTGTCACGACAGATCCCTGTGATTGAGGACTACCCATTTGCAGGGATAGACTTTTCTAGATATCCTGAGATACCTGTGCCTCCTAGTGAAGAGCGAGGGGAGATGGGTAAGTCTCCACCTTTGTAGTTTTTTTGTTTGCATATGTAATTTTTCTGTCATTTTTGTTATATATATCATTTTTTTTGTATGCCAAAGTATTTGACGGATAAATGTTTGTTGTATGCAGATGTGGGACCCGTGCGACCTGTCGATTATGCACAGAACAGGCGTCATCCACGGCCAGAATCCGCGGTTGCTGCCGCTGGGGGAGCATCACTAGCAGGGAACCTTCTAGCCGAAGAGGACGAGAGGGTCCTTAGACGAGTGAAGTAGAACTTCACTGCGCTCACTCGCACAATCTAGAGGGCAGAGATAGAGGACCTGCCGCCATCCATGCAGCCTCATGTAGTGGGGGCACCTCGGACATGGGTCCGATTGTTTAGGCATTTAGCCCATGCTGTGGATGATTATAATAGGGGCCATAGGCCCTGAACTTACTTAGACTTTTTATGTGCCACGAGAACCTACTTGTATATATTTTTTGAGGGCATAAGCCCGGTGACTCATTACTATTCCCATTTTTTAGGCGCTTGCGTCCATCTATGTACTCTGGTTATTTTATGATGTTATATATTGTTTTTATCTTTTGTGTCTTATGGATTCTGTGTGCAAAAATGTATTTACATGTTTATGTCAATTTTCTTTCATATGTGTGCAAGATGCCAATCTAAAATTTGATTAGCTAGAGTATCTATAATTTGGTTTAATCTCCTAGGAACATGAAAATATGTAATATAATCAAAGTTTCATTCTAAGAGACGTACCCTAAGGAATCATCGGTGTAAAGTTGGATCATGAACCCTGTATACTTTGTTTAGCTGCGACACAACGAATTGAGCATCAAGATAGACCCAGAGATGAGAGATACCCAATGACAAGGCGTCACGATGCAACTCAATAACTGCACTATACTCGACGACATTATTTGTGGTGTCACCTAAGCATATACCTCCAGAAGATAACAAATGACCTTGAGGTGTAAAGATTACCCAAGCTGCGGAGGCAAGCCTCCATGTGTGTCAACTAGCATCGTCTGCATACCCAACGAACACCTCGGAATCACTTGACATCTTCCATATTGACGAAAGATAACATCAATGACACATCCACAACACTTAAAAGAATCTTAAAAAGTAATAGTACAAAGACTATACATATGTTACAGAAAGTTACCCACAGTGACCTATCTATGAGTAATACTTCTTGAGGTAGAGCCCATTTCTAGGCTCCGCCAAATCATTCCCTTCGAAATCAACCGAACGATAAGCACCCTTTTTTAATACCTCTTTTACGATGAAGGGTCCGAACCACATGGGTTTAAACTTTCCTGCCCCCAGGGGATCCTTGTCTTGGTCATAGACCAGGACAAGTTCGCCCTCAGAGAAAATATGAGGATGAACGGACCTATCATATTGACACTTGACCTTATTTTTGTGAGCCTCATTAGCCAGGGCTGCATCGCGACACTACTCATTGAGCTGCTCAAGGTGTACTAACCATTCTTCAAGCGGAGAAGTGTCTGGCAATAACTGTACTGCCAATTTTAGAGATGGGATTTGACATTCGATGGGAAAGACTGCCTCCAGCCCGTAAACGAGTTGAAAAGGTGAGAACCCAGTTGCAGTCTTAACAGATGTTTGGTAATCCCATAATGCCGAGTATAACATCAAATGCAAATTTGACTTGGCCGAGTTGATAGTTTGTTGTAGAATAGTCTTAAGGGTTTTGTTTACAGCTTCCACCTGCCCATTGGCTTGGGGGTAGTAAGGTGATGAATTCTCCTACCGTAACCCAAGATTTGATGTTAGTTCGGTCATCATTTGGTTCTGAAAGTGACTGCCATGGTCAGTGACAATCTCTCTCAGGACGCCGAACCTTGCTATGATCTAGTTGAATAAGAAGAGAGTTGTATTCTCTCCATCATCTTTAAATGTTGGCATAGCTTCGACCCACTTAGTGAAGTAGTCGACAACTATGATGATATAGTGGTGCCCCCTTGCTGACGGGGGGTTGCATGTAGTGTAATCAATCCCCCACTTAGTGAAGGGACCAATTGTGATGACAGGAAACATAGGAGAGGGATGTGCCCTCATCTTCCGAGAGAAGATTTGGCACGGATGGCACTTCTTGACCGATTCGATACAATCTTTGATAAGTGTCAGCCAGAAGTAACCTGCTCGTAGAATCTTTTGGGTTGTTTCCAACCTGGATAAATGACCGCCACAAGCTCCAATATGGAAATCGTTGAGCATGATGATGGCCTCCTCATGAGTGAGACATCGACGCAAGATCTAGTCTACACCTCTCCAATACAACGTATCATCGAGTATGAGATAATTCTTAGCCTGATGGCGTATCCGTCGATGCTTGTCACGAGAAGCAGAGGTGGGGCATTTCAAAGTCTGGAGATAGATGAGTATATCTCTGTACCAGGGGTCTGAAGATGCAATCAAAAACATATCTCCCTGGATAGGTGATTCCTCAGGCACAATGTCACCTAACCCAAACGGAAGTTCCGAAATAAGCTCTGCGAAGACCAATGACTTCTTGGACTTGCTAAAACGAAGTCTAAGTCAAATTCTTGGAGGATGACTATCGATCTACTGATTTTTCCGCCTATAACTTGTCGTGTCAACATGTATTGGAATGGATTCACGATAGCAATGACGGTGGTCTTGCGAAATAGAACATAGTGACAGAACCATTGAATAGCATGAACTACTGCCAACACAAGTTTTTCGATATGAGAATAATTGAGTTCCAGTCCTATGAGTCCTCGCCTCAGGTAATATATCACGTATTCTAAGAATGAATCGTCTTCCTGAACTAAAACCATGCCAATGGTTCACTCTGTGACAACTAGATATAATAATAAATATTTGTTATAGTTAGGTGGCCGTAGCAGAGGTGCGGTTGTGAGGGTGTGTTTTAATGTGTCAAAATATCATTGAGCGGCTTTGTCCCAGAAAAAAGGAACGTCTTTCTTTAGTAAATGCATAAATCCCTTAGTGATTTCGGCATAGTTGGCGATGAAGCATCGTAAGAAGTTCACCTTGCCTTGTAGACTCTGAAGTTGTAGGATTGTGCGTGGGGGGGGGCAACTAGATTAGTTCCTCCACCTTAAGAGGATCGACCATGATCCCTGTTGTTGACACGATGAAACCTAACAAACGTCCTGATGTTACACAGAAGCCACACTTGTTTGGATTCAAGCGAATCCTAAAGTAGCGACAACATTCGAAGATTAGTCTAAGGTGTGTAGGATGATCCATTCTCTTGCGAGAGCGTGATGCTAAATCATCTAGATAGGACTCGACTATATGCTTGAGGTCATGAAAAGAAAAATACATGGCCCGCTGGAATGTGGCTCCAACATTTTTAAGGCCAAAAGGCATCTTACGATATGCGAATGTACCCCACGGACAAATGAATGTCATCTTGTGTTGGTCTTCAGGTTTGATTTGGATTTGATTATATCCTGAAAAACCATCCATCAATGAAAAGGATTCACAACCGACACATTCATCAATGATATAGTCAATGAATGGTGTTGGAAAATTATTTTTGGAACATGCCTTGTTCAAATCACGGAAATCGATACATACACGAATCGTGCCTTGTTTTTTATTGACCGGCACAGGATTTCACACCCATTGAGTCAAATGGATAGGATAAATAAAACTTGCCTTTAGCAATTTCTCAACCTCAATCTTGATGGCTGCTGCTTTCTTGGGATTAACTGGACGAATTTTTTGTCGAATAGGCTTTGCTGGAATTTCCTCATAAGACCAGGCAAAAACATCGCAGAATTCTTTTAAAAGATCTGTGTAAATTTGAATCTCTTCGGGGGAGAAATCCGCTCCGACGAAGACATTCTCCATGACGCCAGGGTTTCAGGAGATGTTGATGGGTATAGTTTCAGCGATAGTCGCCATATTTCCCTCAGCATAAATTTCCTACGTAGCTAAGAAATTAATAGGACATGGATTATATCCAATCATGGTAACGGTGAATTCTCTTGCTTCGATTTGGCTTAACTCTGGGAGAAAATATGATCTGTGATGAAGATCTTCCCAAGGTTTGTCCGGACTAGTCATTGCTTCAATTACTGCTTTGTCAGAAGGCAAGACTAAGTCTAATGAATCGATGTTAGCAAGAGAACCCTGAGCCCAAATAGACTCTAGAAGTGGAACTAACTCTTGTGCAGGAGTCGGATCAGGGTTAGTTGAAGCTTGCTGGACTAAAGAGTACGCTACCTCAGTGGCCGACAAGGGCCTGGACATGCCTGAGTGCCCTGTCTCATCCATCATGGCTGATGGGGAAGGAAGAATCCAAGGATTCTCAAAGTAATTCGTGCGGAATGACGAAACTTGAAAAATCTCAACCTTATGGTGATTAGATATAAACTTGATATCATCATGAGGAGGTGGGTAATCGAAGGTACCCATCAAGGATGGGCACAAACCAAATCCTATGTTAATGACACCTGGTTGAGGATTATCAATCATCAGGACCGTGGATGCCCCCAAAGCTGGGTCAGGTCTAGAGAAAGACAGTTGATCAATGGTCACTATCCGACCCTCATGTGGAAACAACAAGACTCGTAAAACTGTAGCAACCACATCTTGCATAGCATAAGTCCCACTCTGTCCTAACAAGACGTTATAGTCGAGGGGAGCATCGACTACCTCTACTTCAACACACACAGTTTTCCCTCCTAACTACACAGGGAAAGAAGGAACGATGCCATGTGGTCGGAAAGAACGACCGTCGAAAGCAGTGAGGAGAGTAGGTGATGGAGACAAAGCGGGCTGGCCAATGGCCTTCCAACATGCTAATGGCATAACGCATGTCTATTTTCCCTCGTCAACCACCGTGCAGAAGATATTCCATGTAAAATGTTTTGTGGGATGAGCCACTACTATCTGAAATGCTACATGGTAAGGCAGACGAGGTTTTAAGTTGGTTGTATCTAACATTATGGTGCCCAGATTACAAGTCTCAACAGAGCCCAAAGAGGTTAACAAGGCTTTTCTCTGAGCAGGGCAGCTTTGGAGGACCTCCAAAGTAGACATCGCACAAGGGGTTTGCGATAAATATTCCACCACAGAGTAATTATGGGCGTCCTGTTGGTTGTGGAGCCTGATTACCTTCCTGATTTAGAGGTCTTTTACTTTCAGCCATGTTTATACCCCATGAAGTATTTACACCCCATAAGTATGTACACTCTTCCATGCGGGGGAGTGCAGAGGGGGGGTACCCCCTCTGCGGGGTCCGGGGCGGCTATCCCCCCGGCTGGGGGGTCTAGGGGCAAGCGAGCCCCTAGCGGAGGTTTGGGGGTAGCATCCCCCGAAGAAAAAATTGCCTTGTAAAAGTATATTGTAATTTCATTGTAAATCTGGATCGTTCATTATAAGGTCACAGATCTAACGATAGAGATTATGTTAGGTTTTTTTGTCCTAGAAGGCAACCCTCTTTTATGAGGGAAATGTATTGCGGCTATTTATGTTGGTGAGTATTGTATTCTGAGAGAGGAGACTGTGAGAGAAATAAGAGGAAGTTACATCGGGTTTTGTTGTAGGTTGTATCCCTTCATTTTGTTGGATAATAATAAAGAAAGGACTTGGCAATTTCTCTGGTGGACATAGCCCACACTGGGTGAACCACGTAAATCTGTGTCTCTCTTGTATTGTGTATCTTCTGTGTTTTGTTTCCGCATTTGTTTTATTTTATTTCTCAGCGGTTCTTCTTTTCTAACAATTGGTATCAAAGCATAAGGTAACTCGCAAGAAAAGAGGGTTTCTGGTTCGAGTGGGAGCAATGTCGGAAGATGAAAAGTTTAGGGTCGAGAAATTTAATGACCAAAACTACCAGTTATGGAAGATGCAGATGGAAGATTATTTATATCAGAAGGATCTATTCCTACCATTGAGCGGAGTAGCAAAGAAGCTGACGGCCATGAAGGACAAAGAATGGGAGATTCTTGACAGAAAGGCTCTAGGAACGATACGACTGAGCCTGACAGCGTCGGTGGATTTCAATATCTCGAAAGAAAAGACAACGAAGGGTTTGATGGATGCATTGGCCAAATTGTATGAAAAACCCTCGGCGTCCAATAAGGTATTTCTAATGAAGAGATTATTTAATATGAAGATGTCGGAAGGT